>CM059875.1:3171430-3478777 GCA_030490815.1 Acer saccharum | reverse complement strand
TTACCTCAAACCCGTTCAAATCCGTTCTAGCTTTAGGAACTCAATAATCACTCAAACCTATCAAATATAAATTTGGATTAACTGTCATAATCTCATCACCACAGCCATTAAAATCAACAAAAGCTTCACACATATATAACTAAACTTAGAAATCTCCTTTCCAGCTAATTATCACCACTGACCATCCTCTGATCTATGATTTTTAATTAATTCTCTACAACTCCAAATATTACGAAACTTTGCAGATTTAATCTAGACATATAAGGTAATCTGTGGTAAAAATTTCAGATCAATACGAAGTCATTAGAGCATACAAAAACACAGATCTTTCATGGATTCCAGAAACTGTCTAGCAGAATTCAATTACTGACCTCTTCCTATTCCGAAAATCATAACAATATTTATACACACTTAAAATTCACGAAACTTAGCAGAAAGATGCTAGACATATACATATACCTTCATAAAAAATTTCATAATTTTTAACGATTATCCACCAACCCAAAACAATCATACGAAATCTGTCTAGTTTTGTAAAAACAGAGGATCTCTAGGATTTCTATGATGGTCCGAAAATTCTAATTAAAATCATGCTTATTCTCATAAATAATCCACCCAAGAACAGCCTACTATAGATAGAGAGTCTATGACGTGAGAATGATACATGAGAAGGAGAAGAATACTTACTTGGAATCAAGTTTTTCAAACTAGTGATATGCTCTTATTTTTGTCGAGAAAAGAAGAGTAAAGTTGAGTAGGAAAGGGAGAGAAGCTTGTTTTGAAAGATTGCTTACATACGAAGTGTGAAGGAGAAGAAAATAAGAGCTGGGGTCACAAAGATAGGTATATTATTATTATAATAAGGTAAGTGGGTTGGTGGCATTGACCCATGCCTTAAGTCACACCAAAATGAAGAAAATTGTGTATGATGTGGGCCATTGTCTCCCATTTTCTTTACAATGCAATTATTTAAGTAGTACTAGAAGTACATAGAAAAGATTGGGTAGGGACATTAGCACATGCTACCATATACTCTTGAACATTACGGTTATTACACTCTCATTACAATATGGGTTTCTACCGATGAAACCAATCGTCCTATAGTAGCAATTACACAATGAGAAATCTCTTTCTCTTGAGATTGTTCTATAGTAGCGTAGTCTTTTCCTCTCCAAATATTTCAACCCTTAACTCTTCTTGAGTTGGGGTATTTATAGGGTGCCTTGGATGTGGTAGGTGAGGAGGATCCTCCTAGGTGGAAGTCCTTAGCACGATCCTCACTGCCATTTGTACTGGGCCCATAATGAGACACGCCTCGAAAGGCTGTGATTGTGCCAACTATGCCCTGGTGATTACTAGGAGGTTAGGTGGGTAAGTGGGAGACTCCTCTTTTAGGCGAGATAATTGTTAGGAAATCTCCACCATCCCCTTGTACCGGGCACAAGGGTGACACTTTCCCCGAAAGGTTAGGATGGTTCCACCTATGCCCTATTGTCAATCTAGGCACTTTGTGTTAGGATTATGTTCAATAGCAAGAGTGTAATATTGTAATTAACAATCTTTTTCATATTAATAAAGTGATTTCTGGTTTAACAAATCTTATAGCATTTATAGTTTAATATTATAATTGTCAAAGTAAATAATCATAAGGTCTAAAGACTATGAGAAAAGAAGAATTGTTCGTACATCTTGATATGTATGAGGTAGACACAATTCTTTAGTTAGTCTTGAATAATGTTCACAACTTAAGTTAAAGGTTGGGCACCTTTATCTTGTTAAAGTTGTAGAATTCTTTTGCTAGTATTTGAGTGGGTCAAATGAGATATGATGAGTCTAAAATCATCGGAGTGTCTTCGAGTAAAAAAATCTAGTGCACTGGGTGCATTGAACAGGATCACAATGAAAAGCTTTATCTAGAACCGTCAATAGATAATAGTCTTTTCATTATCAGGACAATCGGAGAGTCTATCTTAATCCTGAGATAAATGATGGACTTATGGTTGCAAGTGATATCATTTGAGTTATCAATGAGTACGATTATATAGCATAGTCTATCCTCGATAGTTTGGTGATATTCATTTATTAATCGATAGAGGACTTCATTTATAGATATGGACATTGTGGCTCCATTTATTAAATGAGAGTATAATATCATCATATGGATGTTTTGAGGTAATTGGATATTAAATCTCAACGTTGAGTTTTTGATAGTGACTATTGAAAACATAGCTTCTGGACAAGTCAAAATATCCAAGTTCAAAACGTGGTCATATGAGTAAATATGGTAACTTGGAGAGTTATAGGCGGTCTATGAACTCTTGGCGATTACTGATATTAATCACGATGATACACTATCTCCAACATGATTGTCTAGGGTATGAATGATTCTATCTTTATTTAAGAGTTCAATTTTAGCTCTTTAGTGGAATGAGTTAAAATTAATGGATCAGACCTAAGTGAATCATTTGTTGATTGTGATTAGGTTATGTCTATTGAAGCTTAAATTTAGATAGCCCGCCAAAATCCCCAATCCACACGGACTTGCATGGATCACTTGATATATTCTACCGGACCAATTTATGGGTCCATCTAGAATTGCATTTAATATATTAAGAATATAATTTGCACATTATTTGTTTAATGGGCTGATCAATTATATCAATATATTAATTAAAGGCATGTGGGCTTGTTTCTTTTAGTAAGAATGGGTCTGGTTCACATGTGGGCTTTTTATTTAAAGTCCAATGGATTAAATAAAATAAGAAAATAATATTTGGCCCCTATATATAATGTGGGGCGGCAAGGCTAAATTTTTAGTCAAAAATATTATTTTATTTTATTGTTTGATTAAATGAGAATTAATTAATTAATTAATTAATTATTTAATTAAGAAACAAAATCTTTTTCTGATCAGGAAATATATTTCCTAGAGTTATACTAAAGGTAAAAGACTTATTTGGTAAGAAAATAAATAATAAGTTTTATTTATTTAATCAAATAGGAAAGTCTTTTATTTAGTCAATAAAAAGAATAAAAACACTTATGAGTTGAATTAGGGTTAGGAGTCTAAAGTTGATGGGAATTAGGGTAAAGCACAAATCCTTTTTTGTAGAGGATTTTCGGCCAACCCTAATAGCATTACAAGGAGATTTCGGCAACCCTAATTAAAAGAGAAGTAAAATTCGGCCACCCTATATAAGCAATCATATAGGGTTCGGCCACCCCCTAGAGTTTACTAGATCAATTTCTTCTTCTTCTCATACTCATAAAAAAGTGTTTGATTATTCTGCCAAGACAAAAAAGAGAGAAGAGATTATTCTTTTGATAGTCACTAATTGCTTATTCATCAATAGGCTTGTGTGTACAACATCAAATTAGGTTCACGCGAGTTTCGATCATTAGATTGAGAACTCAAAAGTGACCGGAATAATCTTTGTAGTCTTTTGGTTGTTTTGTGACTAACAATAAGAAAAAGAAAGTTTGTTTGTCCATTCTCAGGTACGCAATTCAAAGAAAAGGGAGACCACGCTCCTAGGTGATTCACGTTCGTGCTAAGATTGAAGATCTTGCGGATTACCATCGACGTAAGTCAATCGGATCACGCGATAAAATGTATTCTTCTTTTTGTTAGTTTATATGTATGTTTAATTAATTTAAAGGGTTAAGGTTCATCAAAGGAAAAATTTTAAAACATACTAAATCGTTTTTAGTCTCGCTTCCGCTGCGTTGACCGGTATTTTTCCCTACACTTTGTAGGCGATTATGTGGCGGTCACCCCGGTTCTAACTAGTTAGAGGCGCTTGAGCTGGCTGGAGATGTCACTTTCACAAGTAGGGTTGTTGGGAAACAACATCAGCACCTGTCGAGCTGCGCCTATCAGGCTATTTCTCCCATTCTTTCCATTATTTACCAATGAGCTTTTTGCATCTATTTTGCTGGTTGGAACTCGGGTTCCTCATTGGTGATTGTTTAAGATGACCTTGGGTAGGGCTTAGTTGGACCCTCATCCGACCTGTAAGTTCCTCATATTTTTATTGGCTTATTTCGTTAACAAACCACATTTTGGGTTTAATTTGCAAGGGTAGACTAGGAATCAAGGAATCAAGCTTCAAGAACACTTCAAAGGTATATCACTTGTGCTCAACTCTTTGAAGAGATTTAGTTGCACACAAACACAACTTATGCATTTTCATATCTCGTATATTATTGTGTGTTTCTTGATCGTGCACATTCACGTTATATCTCTCTTCATGCATGCTCATTCTATTGTATCATATTTGATCATTGCAATGTCATATTAGGTCTTAGAATGCATGTGTTCTTAGGTATTAGAGGCTTTGAATTTTTGCCTAGTTACCATTATGGTTTTACACATTGGTAGGCACAATGGTTTGCATTCTAGTGAAAACTGATGTTGGTTTTCACAATAGTCGGCCTCCAGTGAATACTGCTGTCAATACCGCTGTGTAAGCCACAGCGATACATACAACGATTTGGGCTGTTTGTTTTTGTAGTGGTCAAAATTAGGCCTCTAGCCCAATTTTAATGAGCCCACTGTCAAAAGGTTAAATATTTCAAAGAACCTATCGGAAATGGGCCCATAAAGCCCAAAAATTGTCCCACAAGCTATCAGACCAAGTCAAAACACGTGGTCAAAACAAGTCATAAATCAGATGGGACGTTTCACACATCCCAAATGCCTGAATTTATTGCCAGGTTCAAACGAACCAAAACGGGCAAATAACATCCCCTTGATCCACACTCACTTGAATAGGAGAAACGTGGAGGACCCCTGGTCTTCACTATAAATAACACGCCTTTTCTCAAAGGAAAGGGTTCTGAAATTCTTACTACTACACGAAAGCTCTCAAAATCTCCCAAGTCTTTTCTAAGCTCGTTTCTTGCATTTATTACGGTGATGCTCCTCCAGCATTTATTACTGGTACATCACTTGGCCGATTCGAGATCACTAACATCTAACAAAGACGACCTCGACCCTTCATCAATCATAGTTGAACAAAGTGATTCACCAGATCCTTCAAGCAACCAATTTACTCGACTATCAATATCGACCAAGTAATCGATCGACCAATTGCTCAATTCGACCATATCGAACACATACGATTTGCTATTCTCTATCCCTTATTTTATTAGTATCAAACAAAATACTGACTAGAGCATCGGAGAGTCCACCAAAGGGAAACCCCCTCCTATGGCTCGCCACCACTCTTTTTATTTGTTGTTTTACAGGTTGTTAGTGCCTACCTCGACGATCAGAATCAATTGTAGATCTGATCGACTATAGTTTGGCACCTACCATGGGGCCTTGGCAATTTTTCTAAACTAATACTTTGTATTCGATCCAAGACGCAAACAATGATTGAATCCAAAGATATCGAGGAACGATTCAACCTCATTGTGGCCCAAATGATGAAAAGCACAACCTGTTTGCAGAACCACGAAAAAGAAAATGCAGAAGTTCGAGCCAAGAACCTGGAGCTGCAAGGAAAGCTTGACCTATTGTCAAGCAATGCGCAGTCAACATTGCAGCAAATCTCGATCAACAATCAACAGCAAGAACATATTTGCGATCCAGAAAATAGCACAAGGTGGCAGGGAAATCGATCCATAGGATTGCAACTGGATCCCTCAATAATCGATCTTAACAAACCCACGCTGGCGACGGACATGAACGCCATACCAGCAAATCCGTCGACCCTGTTTGGGACACAAAGGGATTCGAACCAACAAAATAACGATATGGTAAGATTGAATTTGCTTTATTTAGATCCTAAGGTTGCTCGCAGGTTCGCAGAAATGGAGGCAATGATCCAAAGGATCCTAGGAGTGCCCGTTGCAATCAAACGTAGCGCAGCAAATAGCTTCGCAGACTCTCCGTTCATGGATGAAATCGCACTCATAGAGATGCCAAAGAAGTTAAATTTCTTGAATATGAAGCAGTACGATGGAACGACGGATCCAAACGATCATATCATGCACTACAAACAATGTATGTTCATAACCGCAATCCCAAGAGATCATAAGGAGTTGTGCATGTGCAAAGGGTTTGGTTTGAGTCTCATCGGGCCAGCACTGCAATGGTATATGAATCAACTGAATGTGTCAATTAGCTTGTTTGCACAACTAACGGACATGATTGTCGAACAATTTGCGAGCAGTATAAAGCTAGAAAAGTTTTCTGACGACCTCTACACAGTTACCCAACAAAGAGGAGAGCGGCTTCGAGAATATGTAGGCAGGTTCAACAGTGAAAAGGTATCAATCCTTAACTATAACCCTGCTACTGCAATTTTTGCTTTCAGGAAAGGGCTACAGCACGACTCAGACCTTTACAAGGAGTTGACCAAATATCCGTGTCGCACGATGGAAGAAGTGCTAGCAAAGGCTTGGGCCCAAATTATATGGGAAAAAGATGAGGCGAACTATCGACCTACAACTCAACCGCATAAGGATTACAGACAGATCAACGGGTGGATAGATTGTCGGATGATCGACACAATAACGGTGACCCAGGTAGGACAGACGAAAGGAGACGACCTTATGATAAGTCACATCGAGTCGATAACAGGCAGATCGATAGAAGGATGTGAATCCCCAAATACACCCTAAGCATCATACCATCGGAGGTAGTAAACGTCCTAAGGAGTATGGGTAATTCGGTGAGGTGGCCAACCAAGATGACCTCACCTCCGAACCATAGAGACTCGAACAGATGGTGCGAGTTTCACGAAGAACACGGACATCAAACGGATGAATGCATAGCTTTAAAACTCGAAGTGGCCGAACTACTAAAGCAAGGAAGGCTCAATGAGTTTTTCACTAACAAAGGAAAAGCCACTCTAGCACAACGTGACGAATGATTAAAGGGTAAAATGAAAGATTCACCACCTACCCCACCACGACCGGAGTGCACTGTGAACTTTATATCGGGTGGATCCGAGGTAAGTGGGATATAACATTCTGCAGCCAAAATGCACACTCGATAAGTATCGAACTCTGAGGTAAGACCTTCCCATATTAGTGACCCACTAATATCCTCTTCTTGAGTGCTTTAAGAGAAATGCAGATCGATGAATCAGGGGTCACTTGCCGTTCGACGACGTTGATAGGTTTCAGTGGGGAAGCAAAGAGCACGATTGGGGAAATCGTTCTACTAGTATACGCGAAAGGGGTGAACTTGCAAACCAAGTTCCTCACGCTTGATTGCCCATCAACCTATAATGTGATAGTAGGTCGACCATGGATCCACGAGCTATGAGCAGTCCCGTCGACCCTCCATCAAACAGTATATTTTCCCATAAAATAGGGGATTCGTGAAATCAAAGGAGAGCAAAAAACATCTAGGGAATGCTATCATACTAGTCTCAAGGAAAAGAAGCAAGAGTTGTAGCAATTACAGAAGCCCAGACCAGAGCTCGATTCGGACAAGCCCCAGGTAGAAGAACTCAAATGATCAGAGGAAAGCTAATCGAATTCCTGACGCAACATCATGACTTATTTGCATGGTCGCAGGTTGACATGGTTGGAATTGACCCTGAGGTCATGGTTAATTGACTCCAAGTCGACCCAAAACATTGATTAGTGAAGCAAAAAAGAAAAAAATTCGCCCCAGAGTGAAACAAGGTAATTAACAACGAAATTCAAAATCTAATCGACATTGGGTCAGTGAGGGAAGTCAATTATCCCAACTGGTTAGCCAACGTGGTCATAGTGAAGAAGAAAAATAGGAAGTGGAGAGTCTGCATCAACTTCACCGACTTGAACAAAGCCTGCCCGAAGGATTCCTTCCCTCTCCCCTACATATACATGCTGGTCGATGCCACGACAGATCACGATGGATGCTTTCTCAGGTTACAACTAGATTCTCATGCATCCAAACGATCAAAAGAAAACGGCATTCATAACCGAGCGAGGTATATTTTGCTACAATGTAATGTCATTCGGCCTTAAAAATACAGGTGCGACATATCAGCAGTTGGTGAACAAGATGTTCATAGAAATGCTCAGAGATACAATAGAGGTGTACATCGACAACATGTTGGTCAAGTCACTCGTTGCGGATCAACACCTCAAGCATTTGAGACAATCATTCGAAGTACTCAACAGGTATCATATGAAACTTAATCATACTAAATGTGCTTTTGGTGTCTCATCAGGGAAGTTCCTAGGCTATCTGGTCACACAGAGGGGTATCGAGGCGAACCCACAACAAATCCAATTAATCATGGGGATCGAATCCCTAAATGCATCAAGGACGTACAAAAGTTAACATGACGTATAGCGGCACTTGGTCGATTTATCTCTAAGCCCTCCGAAATGTGCCACGGTTTATTGGAAACATTGAAAAAGAACAAGAAATTCAAATGGACAAAGGAATGCAAAAGGGCGTTGCAAGAACTAAAATTTTACCTCACCACACCCTCTTTGTTTTCGAAACCAATTGATGAGGAGGAACTCTATGCTTATTTAGCCGTGTAATCGAACCAAAATTGGTATGATTTTGGCCCTTACTTCCTTCTCATTTTGCTTTACTCTCGGGCATTATCCCATGATTTAAATGTGTAAATTAAGTGTTTTCAGGTGTTTACAAAGTTCAGGGGCATTGAAGCAATATTGGTCAAATAGGTGTAAAAGTGTAATTTTTGAAGGAAGATTGAAGATATTATAATTTGACAAGAGATCAGGGTGAGTATCGTAATTTTCCATGCAAGCAGTCAGCTCACACCACCTCATTTAATAAAACGGTGTGCTTTAACGATGGGCACAAAGAAATTAAAAGCCCAATGTCATCAGCCCACCACACAAATGCAAAAGTTATCCTGTGTGGTGAGCTCACCACACATAAAGACTAAATACACCCCAAAGACTGCTAAATACACCTCATATTCTTAACTTCATCTTTAACCTCCAGCCAAACGAACCAGCAAACCCTAACCATGGTTTAAGCTGCCAGAAAGTGATATACTCGCCTCATTTCTGACTGGTTTTCAGTGCAAATAACTCGGCGGAATCACGTGATCACAATTGGCCCCTTTTTGGCTCCTCCAAACCGTCGAAATCCGAGCCAACATTTTCGGTTCAGCCATCGCCATGTCCGTTCATCTTTGTTCTTCTTCGCCATCAAATTGTTTGCAATTTCCCTTAAGTAGTAGTGCAAAATATACCGAGAAGGGGGGGGGGGGTGAATAGGTATAGGCTCAAATTCTTCCAATATTAAAAGTGATGCGGAATATGACAAAGAAAATGCACACTTGATTAGATTTAACAAATGAATTGATTTCACTAATGCAAGAGTTAATCAATTTACAAGATATGCAATCAATGTAAGATATGGAAGATAAAGAAAAATAAAGCAAAAATTGACACAATGATTTTTACGTGGTAAAACCTCAAAGAGGAAACATCCACAGGTTGATACCACAACCACCGGCAAAGCAATCCACTATGTGAAAAAGGACTTACACACTCAAGCTACCAACTCATGATATTCGCTCAAGCTATCAACTCCTAATCTACCCTCGGGCTAGTGAATCACCAAGCCTACTTCCTATCCGAGATGTGTCCTACACCTCTAGAAAGTAACTTCCTATCCAAGATGCTCACGTCTCTAGGAAGATTTCTTGCTTGTCTATCCGGATCCTCCGGACCCTAGACAAGTCTCCTTGCTTGATTATCTGAGTCCTCCCAACTCTAATCAAGACTTCTTTGCTCTATCCACAAAGCTTCACTCACTTTGCTAGAGACTTCAACCTAATGCAAGGCTATGATCTAAGTGATGCAAATGATGCAAACACAATCAAATAAAGCTAGATGATCAATCAAGCTAAATGTACATGTTCAATGATAATCTAGAATATGCTTTCAACAAACAATCACAAAAGTATCTAGAAATCAAGACATGTAAATCAATAAGAACAAGGTATGAATATTCAATATATCACACTAAAAACCTAGTTCTTAGATCATGAAATTAAACCTAGAAAATAACATGAGGCACATCATATATACATTTTCTAGAATCAATTTCAAGTTGAATCAAGTTTAGCAAATATATGTTCAAGAGAAATCACAAAGCTAAAACTCAATTAACAAATGATCAAACACCCCTAGCATATGATCTAACATCCTTCTCAACATATTTCATCAATCAAATAGTAAGAATAAAAGAGATGATCAAAGATGAAATGAAAAAGAAGAAGTTGAACATACAAAGTTGACCACATACTGAAAATCAGACCACTGGGAAAAATGACAAAATTAGCTACCTCTGGAAATACTTGGGGTTTGTAGCTCTCATCAAGACCAACAATTTTGGTTTTTGGATCAATTAATTTTGAGTTCTTATGAGAAAGTTATGATCAAAATACTAAAACTAAAATGTGAAGAATTCTGCAGAAATTTCTTTTCAAAATGTTCTTCAAGTTCTAATGTTTGGAGGGAAGGAGAGGTGTTTAAATGGAGGAGAGAGAGATGATTTTTGGCCAACCAAAAGAGGCCACCTCAGCCAAGGCCCATGTGGGGCACGTGGGCCACACGGGACCAGAGAGGTTCTCTGGCCGTGGGTCCCACGGCTCACACACGGCTTGGCTAAGCTTGGCCACTTGGCCTCGCTTGCTCTCCCGTGCACCTCTCACGGTTTTTGACCGTTCTTGGGTCTCCGAACTCCGATTTCAAATCTGTTTTTGGATTACAAACCATGACTTCCTCACGCACAATGATGACTAAGAAACTTTGACAAAAGGTTGAGAAATCATCTTGGAAAATGACGATGAAATCAACTCAACGAATGAGAACGTAAAGTAGCCTAGCTAAGTCGTTTGGACTCGAAACCTTATGAATGAGTAACCGAAATGACCGGAACTCAATAAGTAATCAAATAAGAACATATTCAAGCCAAAATACAAAATACATAAACAAATAAACACAAATTCACATAAGCATGCCATATCAAAGAGATAGTCACAAAGCATGCAACTTTACAATGTTTGTCTATAAGAGACCAATGCATGAGCATACTAAGAAGTGTGTGAATGTGTTATACCAAATGTTTGAACTATGATGCAGGGACACACATATATGAATTGTGTGTGTGTGCATTAATGCCTTACAAGAGGATCGAAGTCGAAGTGTACCTTTGACGCTTTCACCTCTTGAAGACGACATTTGCACTAGACATTGTGAAATTCCCTTAAGCAATATAGTGTATAATATACCTAGAGGGGGGGTGAATAGGTATAGGCCAAATTTCTTCCAATATTCAAATAAAGTTGCGGAATACAAGAATTAAAAGCACACTTGTTAATTCTTAACAATAGAATTGATTTAATCAACACATGTGAAAATCAATATACAAGAGATGCAATTAAAACAAAGATATGGAAGATAATGAAAAGTAAAGCGAAAAGATACACAAGTATTTTTACGTGGTAAAACCTCAAAGAGGAAACATCCACGGGTTGATACCACAACCACCGGCAAAGCAATCCACTATACGAAAAGGACTTACACACTCAGCTATCAACACATGATATCCGCTCAAGCTATCACCTCCTAATCTACCCTCGGGCAAGTGAACTACCAAGCCTACTTCCTATCCGAGATGTGTCCTACACCTCTAGAAAGCAACTTCCTATCCAAGACGCTCACGTCTCTAGGAAGATTTCTTGCTTGACTATCCGAGTCCTCCCGACTCTAATCAAGACTTCTTGCTTGGCTATCCGGAACACTTTCCTAGCCAAGACTTCTTGCTCAAGACAAAGCTTCACTCACTTTGCAAGAGACTTCAACCTTTCACAAGGCAATGATCTAAGTGATGCAAATGATGCAAGCACAATCAAATTAAGCTAGATGATCAATCAAGCAAAATGTACATGTTTAATGATAGTCTAGAATATGATTTCAACACACAATCACAAAAGTTATCTAGAAATCAAGACATGCAAATCAATAAGAACAAAGGTATCAATATTCAATTTAGCACACTAAAAACCTAGTTCTTAGATCATGAAATAAAACATAGAAAATAACATGAAGCACATCACACATATATTTTCTAAAATCAATTTCATGATAAATCAAGTTTAGCACATAAATGTTCAAGACTAATCACAAAGCTAAATCTCAATTAACAAATGATCAAATAACCCTAGCATGTGATCTAACATACTTCTCAACAAATTTCATCAATCAAATGGAAAGAATCAATAGATGATCAAAGATGAAATTGAAAAAGAAGAAGTTGAAAATCATACACTGACCACGGACTGGAAATGGACCAGCTGAGAAAAATGCCGAAGTCAAATGCCTCTGGAAATGCTTGGGGTTTGTAGCTCTCTTCGAGACCAACAATTTTGGTTTTTGAATCGAATGATTTCGAGTTCGTATGAGAGAGATATGATCAAAACAAGTAAGCAAAAATTGTTGAAAAACTGATGCGGGAAATGAAGTGTTCTTCAAAAATTGCACAAGTGTGGAGGGAAGGAGGTTGGCTTAAAAGGAGGGAAAGGAGAGAATTTACGAGCGAATCACGTGCTGCCACATCAGCACCCCATGGGGGGCGCGTGGGGCCCACGGGAGCAGAAGGCTCCCTTGCCCGTGGGGCCCACGGCCTCCCACACGGGCTGGCCAAGTGGCCACACGTGATTTGCACACCTCTCGCGCGCTCCCTCGGTTCGTTGCCCCATATCTTGAGTATCCGACCTCCGATTTCAAATCTGTTTTCGGATTACGAACCGTGACTCCCTCACGCACGACTACGACTACTCAACATTGAAATATGGTTGAGAAATCATCTCGGAATCCGACGATGAAGTCAACACAACAAATGAGAACGAAAAGTAGCATAGTCAACTTGTTTGGACTCGAAACCTTATGAATGAGTAACCGAAACGACCGGAACTCGATAAGGCATTAAATAAGAACATGTTCAAGTCTTAAATACAAAATACAAAAACAAATAAACACATATTCACACAAACATGTCATATCAAAGAGATAGTCACAAAGCATGCAATTTCACAATGTTTGTCAATACAAGATCAATGCATGAGCATGCTATGAAGTGTGTGAATGTGTTATACCAAATGTTTGAACCACGATGCAGGGACACACATGTATGAATTGTGTGTGTGTGCGCTAACGCCTTGCAAGAGGGTGGAAGTCAAGATTTACCTTTGACGATTTTCACCTCTTGAAGACGACTTTTGCACTAGACGTTGCTCTTCACTCTTTGAGCTTCCTTTCTTCAAATAATGTCCTAAGCAACAACTAATACAATCATAGAGTGTTTTGCAATGGAATCAAGCCAATACAAATAGTGAACCTTACACGTTGCTCTTCACATTTTAAGCTTCTTTTCTTTCAAGAACATCCCAAGCAAAAAATAATACAAATATAGAGCATTTTACAATGGAATTAAGCCAATACAAATCATGAACCTTACATTGTCACGGTTTGCGTTTAGATGTCGCCATGGCGACAGGGATTTGTTTTTGGGACCTGATTGCGTCGCCATTTCGTCACCAAAATGAGTCGCCATTGAAAAAACCGTGAATCTCAGTGTATCAATTGTTGTATATAAGTTCGCCAACTTGACACGTCATCAAAAGAGCTAACAAAAGACTGCCACGTCATTCATTGACCAGGTCAAGGAAAGGAGTCTGACAAGTCAGAAGGATAAAAGCCAGAAGGAAATTAAAGGCATGGCTGCCGATTCCCAAAAACCTACTCGCCGAATATAGAAGTGTGCTCGCCAGAAACGCAATACCCAGAAACTAAAAGGTACTCGCTGGACCAGCACACTGGGCTTGAACCAACTCGATAAAAATACAGAAGTAAACCCTACACTTTTAGAAGACCCAAAGCAACAAGGAATCATAAAAGGAAAGAAGACCCAGTCCGCGACAAAGAAGGATCCTAGAACAAATCAACAAGGGGAAACCCTAAGTAAACATGTATAAATAGAACCACTTATCCCACGAGGAAGGGGTTCAGAAATATAGAGAGAGAAAAGAGAGCAATTGTGAGAGATTAGAGTGTGTAACAAAGCAACGAAAACCTAGTATTATTCTTCTGCCCTCAGGGGGGCCGTGGTTTTTTCCCATTCAAGGGTTTTCCACGTAAAACTTGTCTTTTGCTTGTGTTCTTAATTTTCTTGCTTCATATTAAATTGATTTAATTGTTGAGTACATGGCAATCCAAATTTCACCGTCAACATCAACGATGATTGGCTGATTTTGGTGGGCAAATTACAAGAAGCCCCCTTTTGAGGGGCCAAAATGGCAATTTGACAAGTCTAGGGGGTGTTTTGGTAATTTACCATCCGTGACCTAATTTAAAATGACTATAAATACATCACTATTTTCCCTTTTTAGACAACTCTTCACATCTCTTGTGAATCAAGAAACCTCCTTTCTCCATCATTCCTAATCCCACCATTCTCCTCTACAATAAACACTTAGATTACCTCACCACAAACACTCCTCTCTTTCCATCTTCTCCACCCATTTCCTTTGTCACTTCCCATTTGACTCTACCTATCTAGACATATCCTCAACACCCACTCTTTTTACAAGATTCAAGCAAGGAAGCTCAAGTAAGGATCAAGCTTACAAGAGGGATCCAAGGGTGATTTCTCTACATTTTACTTCTTTTTCTTGTTTGTAATTATGTGTAATTAAACCCCCATTTTAGGGGATGATTTGAGATACTTTTTGGACATGAGTATTTATTAAAGCTTTAAATATTATGTTTGCATGATTATAGTTTTATTTACTTTTTAATTAGATCTTGCATTTATGTGGTTAAATGAGTATTGACACACTTGTTGATTACAATCTGTTGTAGGATTTATTTGTGATAAAATTGATTGAGTTATTGACACACTTGATTGATTATAGCACATAGTGAATAGGATAAAATTGATTGAGCTACTTTGCATTCTTGTTACTTGCAAAAATTTGAAATATCTTATGCTACTTCTTTTAATTGCTTGAGTAAGCTTGGTTGCACATATGTATATATGTTTTTCAATTCAATAAGTGTGAACCTTGCTTGTTTACAATCCATGTCATATTTATGTTCAAACATGCATTTTTGGACTAGGAGATCTACATAGGAAGTATGATTTGAATGACCTATAGTTATCTCCATAACATGATGATTCTTTTATAACATGCTAATGTCAAATGAAAAAGCATGAAATTCATATAACATGCTCATATGAAAAAGCATGAATTGATGATTGCGTTCTTAGATGCAAAACTTGTGTGAAAAAGACTTATGAGACTCAAAATGAATAAAGGATCTTGTATCCGTTCAAAGGTTCTAAACAATCCAAAAGTCTCTTTTTCTTTATTGGTTGAACATGGCTACTATCATACGGATATCTTATCCGGAAAAATCAAATAGGGTGCAAAATCGCTCATGCCATGTTTCACTTATAAAGTTGGATATAGTTGCTCTTAAATTAAAATCAATGAAATTTTTATATCCTTGCTTTTCTCATGACAATGGTGAAATTGGTTTGAATTCTTATTAGAAACCTTTGTCATTTGCTTTGCCAAATACCATTGTATTTTGGAATTGAATGCTACATGTCTTGTATGCAAAGCATGTTTAATTCACACATTTTCTTCAAATAAATCTCCTCGTTTCTCTTCAATTAATTGGGATGCATAAAGTGACTTATATTATTATGCAAATATCTTGCATGCTACTATCTCTCGTTGCTATAAGTGACCCGATTGGGGACTACTCCTTTGCCTATATCATGACAAAAAGGGGGAGTAGAGTGTGGTAAGGGGAGTTGCAAATTGTAGTAGCAATTGTGCTTGTTGGGGAGAATATTCATTGAGGGGGAGTAACCCGTTGAGGGAGAGCATTGCATACACATACATTGCATAATGTTGTGCCTAATTTTTTTTTAATGCAAATGCTTGTTTTATTTTCACTTGATCATCTCACATACACTTGCTTTGGAAGTGTAACTTTTGTTTTGAAGGGTTGATAGTTCTACAAGAGATTGAAGACTTGAAGATTTTATTTTTCTTATATCTCTTTGTAATGTAGAATATCTTTACTATCCCGTAGCTTCTATTTTGTTGTGAGGATTATTGTGAGTGGTGGTTTTGTCACGAAATAGCCAAATGGGGAGATTGTAAGGATTCCCATTTGTTGATTGGCTTATTTCGTAGACAAACCATAATTGGGGCTCTTTGTAAGGGTAATCTAGGATTTGATGTTCATGTCTAATGGCCCTTTCAAGACCTCAAGGTTTCAAGCACTCCAAAGGTATATCTAGTGCTTGGTTTTGTGCTTTGAAGAGATTAGATGCACACACACACACATTCCATTCATATCCATTCTTTGTGTATAACATGTGTTTATTTATGTGGGCATTCATGTTTAAATCATCTATTCATGCTTGTTATTTTGATTGCATCTTACATATCTAATTGCCTTGTCATGCTTAAACTTAGAATTACATTTTTGCAATGGGCACTGTCAAAAGCGCTCTACAAAAGCGTTGTACGAACATCGCCTATATGAGCGCTATACAGACTTGATCGATTTAATTCGGTCGTTGTTGGGTCGCTGTACAAAGTGCTGTACGTACAGAGCCGTACGTACAGCGCCCATCTCAGACCCGAGAGTCCAGAGTTGGGGCGCTGTACAGAAGCGCTCTACATACAGCGCCCAAGGCAAAATCAGGCCAACTAAAAAGGCAAAATCAGGCCAACTTATTCAAAACGACCACACTTTGATTTGGGCCCCTATATATTTGCCACTTTGACTTTAGGTCAATTAAGAGAGTTCATATTCAGATTTCATACTTAGGATATTGTTTAAAAACAAGAAAAATTCCAAGAACTCATTTTTAATTACTCAAACACCATTTCATGATCATTAATCATCATCTAGCATCATCTTTGATCATCTAGATGTCTTTTTGCATGGATTTTTCATCACACTTTGCTTGGTAAACTTTTCACTAATATCTTACATATTTTGTGTTTTTCTTAACAAGCAATCTCAATTTATTACTTGTATGATTTTCATATATCTTTTGGATAAAAGATTGAGATTAGTGTATTGTGATAGCTAATTAGGTTTTTGCTTAATCTTGATTAGCTAAACTATTTGACATGTCATTTAGTTTTAATATCTAGGATTGTTCTAATTGCAAATTCATCATCTTAGATAAGCATATAGGGTTTCCCTTGCACTATGTTGCATTTGGATATTCATATATTCACTTAGGGTGTTAATCTCTTCATTGAGAACATAAGTCTTGTGTGTAGAATCCGGGATTAAGTTGCTTAGATCGCAAGCATTCGAACTAGGTTCACTCATACCGGGATTAGGTAGGTGTGTGATTACTTCCGGGATTAGGTTGTAATTTTTATCACTTAGTGGATTCGAGGTTCGGGTGTGGCTCACTTATTAGCCCATGGTTTTTCCCGTGAGGGTTTCCACGTAAAAATCAAGTGTTATTTAATTTCCGCATTTTATACTTGATTTATTGCTTTATCTAATTATGGGTAATTTCGTAATATTGACTTCACACGAAAAATTGGGTAGTACGTTTTAAATCTATTCACCCCCCCCCCCCCCCTCTAGATAGTTTTATACACACCGTACAATATTTGTTTCAAAAAGTTTGAGAAATCATCTTGGAAAATGACGATGAAGTCAACTCAACGAATGAGAACGCAAAGTAGCTTAGCTAAGTCGTTTGGACTCGAAACCTTATGAATGAGTAACTGAAACGACCGGAACTCAATAAGAAATCAAATAAGAACATATTCAAGTCCAAAATATAAAATACATAAACAAATAAACATAAATTCACACAAGCATGCTATATCAAAGAGATAGTCACAAAGCATGCAACTTTACAATGTTTGTCTATAAGAGACCAATGCATGAGCATACTAAGAAATGTGTGAATGTGTTATACCAAATGTTTGAACTACAATGCAGGGACACACATGTATGAATTGTGTGTGTGTGTGTGTGTGCGCTAACGCCTTGCAAGAGGATCGAAGTCGAAGTACACCTTTGACGCTTTCACCTCTTGAAGACGATATTTGCACTAGACATTGCTCTTCACCTTTTAAGCTTCTTTTCTTTTAAGAACATCCTAAGCAACAACTAATACAAATATAATGAAAGACCTATTTGATCTTTAAGGATGTCCACTTTGGAAATTTTGGTTAATGCATGTTCTTTCCGGTTCATGGCTTTCAATTCCATTCATGAGACAAAATTTTCAGAAATTGTGTTTTTAAATGATCATATGCAATTATATTTGATATCTTGAACATAAACTCATATTGCATATGAATTATGAGTGAAGCCTAGGAATCTGTGCGAAAATGAGAGAATCCGATGAGGATTAGATGTCGAGACGAATTACATTCTTTTCCTAATGGCACTTAGTTTTGAAGCTTTAGCATCTTGAATTTAGGATCGCGTTGCTTGCAATGTGTACTTAGAGTGGCATGACTTTAATCTTCATTTAGCATATCTTACATGTATATTTTTCCTAATGAGCACAACGTTGGTAAAATCTCTTCACTTTTGGTTTCGCAAGTCGAATTCTAACTTTTGAGTCTTTTTCAAAGAGTTGGTACTTAAATGTTGATTGAATGATATTAAGACGCATGTCCATATGTGCTTATGTTTGTTTTGCTCGAGGACGAGCAAAAGATAGGTTCGGGGGTATTTGATCAGGGATCTACTTTAAATAGCTGCTGAAGCAAGAGACGATAATTTGAATCCTATTTTTGACTGGGTTAGACCTACCTCATTGGATGATGATGAGGGAAATCCTAATCCACAAATTGCTTCTCATGCTCGAGAAATGAGAATAAATATTGAACAAGTGATTAGAGAAGAAGTTGGTGTAGATCGTGGAGTTATTGTTACCAGCTCTTCCGATGACCAATATACCTCTAATGAAAATAGTGGAGGAAAAGATGATGGAGATGATAAGGATAGTGGGGATGAGGCAAGAGGTTGGGATTCTGGTGTAGGAGGTTGGAATGCTGGTACAACAAGTTGGGATGTTCGTCCCGGAGGTTGGGATTCTGGTACAACAAGTTGGAATGCTAGTGCGGCAGGTTGGGATGCTCATATAGGTAATTTTAATCAAAATTATGGTAGACAACATTAGAGGTGTGCAGGATCCAATCCAATCCAATCCAATACGATCCATAGGATCGAATCCAATCCATTGGATTGGATCGGATGCATGGAAGTTATTTGATTGGATTAGATTTGATCGGATCGGATCTTGGATTTCCGTTTGGAAATCCATCAATTTGCCTAAAATATTAAGCCTTATTTTTATATTGGGCAATTTATTTTATCCATTACTTTTTAATGTAAAGGCCCAACCCAAATACAATTTGATTATCTGAATATCTGTAAAAACCCAACCCAAATACAATTTCTAATATTACTATTTGGGGTTTTCTTTCTCAATATCTCTACAACCAACAATCCAACATCTTATTTTCTTCTATTCTTCTTCATCAACATCACGATTTATTAAGTTTACATTTGGAGCTGATGTTTAATGCTTATAAACTTTTTAAATTATATAAAGTTTATAAGTTATGTTATGTATTTTTTTAATGTTAATTTTATTTGAATTAATTAGTAATGTTTAAATAATTTATTTGATTTTATTTATTTCAAATTATAACTTTTATATATTAAGAACGACTTTATATTAATTCGATCTATCGGATCATATCAGATCGGATCGGATTGAAGTATTTTATAATCGGATCGAATCGGATCAACTAGTAACTTGATTGGATCTGATCAAATAGTAACTGAGTCAGATCGGATCCCATTATAAAATTGGATCGGATCGGATTACAATTTATTCGATCCAATTGGATCGGATCTTAGATCATAGTAAATCGATTAGATTCAATCCGCCGCACACCTCTAGATAAAATGGAGAAACAAGTCAAATTGATGAAGATTCTTTGAATATGACTCTCTCCTCAATGAGTATAGACACAGAAAATAGTTCTTTGGATGATTCACTAACAATGTCAGGTTCTCATGTACCATATTATGGTAGTTATTGTGGCTGCAATATATTTGATTATCCTTCTCCACAAATGCCATATGCAATACCTATGCATGCAGATCAACAATATCCACCAAGTTGGGTATATTCAAACTACCCAATTCATGGATCAGTTGGAAGAGAACAAGCAGCATACATGTGGCATATTAATAACTATCTTAAAAACTATGCAAGTATATTTTCCTGGGAAAATTACTGTTTGAATCAAGATAGAAATGTATCTTATGTGTTTAAACCATAAAGGAATTCATTTTGGTTTTAAATTTCAGACTTGCAATGTATTATTATGTATTAATTATGATTTATGATAGAATCTTAGAAGTATGGAACTATATATATTTTTTAACGATAATTTTGTTTATTAAATATTTAATCTCTTTATATTGTATATAATATTGTAAAAGTGGAACAAAATATTATTCTATTAAATACTCAATTTTAAAAATTATATATAGACTCTATATATATTATAATTTATAATAAACTCATAACTATATTAATTTATCGTTGAAATAAGATTCATTTGATGTATAATTACTTGTTTAAGCTTGTTCTAAAATTTGACAAAAAAAACAAAATCTAACTTTAGATATAAATATCCATCATTTTTTTAATTTTTGACGGAATATCCACCGATATCGATAATATCCCCAAAATATTTATAAACTCTCCATTTAATGCCTTGCATTTGAGTTGGGCCGTTGTGGTGGCTGGATAACAGTTAAATTTCGTGGAAATTGCCAAAACTAACCCATCTAATTATAGGATTTTCTTTTTTAACCACATGCATACTTTTAATTGTTTTTAGCCATGTTTTTGAGAAATTACTCAAAAGCCCTCATATAAAACCCCCAAATCAGCTCTCTCTCTCTCCTTTCTTTTCTTTTTCTTTCTCTCTCCTCTTCTCTGCTCTGATCTCCCTCTCTCACCGATCTCCCTCTCTCAACGCGATCTCTCTCTCGCCGGCATGGTTGACGGCCGCCGAGCGCCGACAATCATCTCGGCCACGCCACGAACCACCGACGACCATGAACCAGTTGCTGGTTGGTCGCACGAACCAGCGACGACCACGAACGACCCAACAATGGCGCGACGGGGGTCGTGCGCAGCTGGTTCCTCCGCCGCTGGTTGGATCGACGACCGGGAGTCTTTCCGGCAGCTAGGTGTGCCGGCGATGTGGTTTGTAAAAATCCCAAACAAAAAACCTAACCCTAATTCGAATTTGAGGAAGAAGATGAGGAAGAAGAAGAGAAAAAAAAAAAAAAAAAAAAAAAACTTATCCTAATTTCAATTTAGTCCAGATTTCAAGTTTTAATATTTCTATTTTAGGCATGATTTCAAGTTTTACTATTTCCATTTAGGCATGATTTCAAGTTTGTGTATTTCAATTTAGTCGTGATTTCAAGTTTGTTGCGAGGTTTAAAGAACACTATTTTCAAGGGTACTCTGGTAATTCAAGGTACTAAAATGAATTTTTTTAAAAAAAGTGGTTATTAATAATTAAAAATTCAAAAGTGGTTAAAAACAAAAGTATGATAAGTTGTATGGCCACTTTTGGTTTTCTCTCTTAAATTTCTCTCCTATTTCTGTGATTTTCTCCCTCCATTTTGTAACTGTATGCAAAACCAATAAAGAACACATGTTAAGCAAACAAGAGGACACCTGTACATCGACCTCTTCAGCTCTTCTCCAGCCCTGCAAACAAACAAACAAAAACAAAAACAAAAAACATTGGCTCTAAAACCCCTTACCTTTTCACTATCTCTCTCTCTCTCTTTTGTCTGCGTTTTATCTCCGCAACAATCGTTCCCATCGCCACTTTCCAAAGGTAGAGGTTTTGACTGCAAGCAATGGCGTCTCGGGTTGTGACGGTGTCGCAGGACGGGACGACGGGGGATTTCAGGACGGTGCAGGAGGCCATAGACATGGTGCCACTCTGCAACACATGCCGGACGGTGATCCGGGTGGCGCCGGGTGTTTACAGGCAGCCGGTCTACGTCCCCAAGACCAAGAACTTGATCACTCTCGCCGGAATCTGCCCCGAAAACACCATACTCACCTGGAATAACACCGCCACCAAAATTGAACACAACCAGGTAGGTCAATTGGGTAGTATTTGGTTCTGATCAATTGGGTTTTTTTTTTTTTTCTTGATTTGTTTTGTTTTGCTCTGTGCTTTCAGGCTTCGAGGGTGATTGGGACGGGGACGTTCGGCTGCGGGAGTGTGATAGTGGAGGGAGAGGATTTCATTGCTGAGAATATCACTTTTGAGAACTCTTCACCTGAGGTACCTTTGGTTTATTGTATCTTTTATCATTTTAATAAGCAATCCGATGATGATCTAGCCGAAAATGAGGCTATGGATATATTGAATTTAATTTGAGGTTTTAGAGCCTGTTATGCTAGGAATTTGAAGATTTGTTTTGTGTTTAACGGGTTTCTTGTTTATTGCTCTTTGAGTTCTGGGTAAATGTGGAGACTTGTTGCTTGAAGTTTTGGATATATTCCATTTTACTGTTGTTTCTTGTTTGCATACATATATGTTCTGGTTTTGGATATGTGTATTCTGGCTCTTGAAATTGGTTCATGAGATTTCAGATTTGATTTACAAATGCTTCGAATGTCTGAAGATTAAAATTGTATGTAAAAATATTTGATTTGAGCATCTGGGTATTGTTTGAAGAACAGATTTTGAATTGGTTTGCTTTAGTAAATTGTTTTATAAGTGCTTTAAAGTTGTAATGTTTAACTCTCTTTTTGTATCTCTCGGTCTATTAATTTTTGTCTATCTTCTGTATTTAGGGTTCAGGTCAAGCAGTGGCAATCAGAGTAACAGCAGATCGATGCGCCTTCTACAATTGCAGGTTTCTTGGATGGCAGGTTTGTTAGGTGTCAAATTTAGTTAATCTGTTGGATTTCTGACTTTGATGCGTTAAAGAAAATCTTATCATATTAGACAATAGAATTAGTTCAAACAATAACTTTGTTGGTGAATGAGTGGAAACTTTGTAAAAGAAAAGAAATCCCAATGTGTATGCTCATTCAATATTATTATAGAAACATTTGACCAAGGACAATGTAACAATGTTGTCCTTCTTAAGCTATGTAGATAGACATTTTAGGGTTTTGATGGGAGCAATGACATTACTAGGACACAAATATATACAATCAGTCAAATATGTAAGAATGGGCCTAAAACTAAAATGATAAGAAGATTTTATGTTTTGATGTAAAAGACTGTTATCAGATGAAATTATTCTGCAAGTCTTACATAAATTTTGACAGTTCAGTCAAATGAATTTAACATCTAAATCATATTAGCAGCAGTGGTTGTGAAGATTGATTGCTTGGAGTAAACAAACTTGTAATTCTGCTAAAAGACTGCTGCTTGAAATTTTCATGTAGGATACTCTGTACTTGCATTATGGAAAGCAGTATCTGAAAGATTGCTACATTGAAGGAAGCGTGGACTTCATTTTTGGGAATAGCACTGCCATCTTGGAGCATTGTCATATCCACTGCAAATCCCAAGGTTTTATAACTGCACAAAGCAGGAAATCTTCTCAGGAGACAACTGGTTATGTGTTTTTGAGGTGTGTGGTTGATCATTTTTGCTTTTGCTTTTTCTACTTTTTCCTTTTAATCGTATAGGCTCTAATACAACTTTTATCTGTTTTACCTTGATAGAGTTCATGATCATGACTCATGAGTCATGACATATATATATATATATATATATATATATGTATGTATGTATCTAGAAAGCAAAGAGAATTGTGAGAAAAATTATCTCTATATCTTTGGCAAAGGAATTACACGTATATATACAACTCTAAGAAAGAAACTAAACAGGAAACTACCTAAAAATTATTCTAGGAAATATATAGTTGTCATATTTACATAATACAATAAAGGAAAAAAAATAATAGTCATTATAGCAAATCTAGTTTCCCAAAAATAGACGGTTTACTAGAAAACTAAATAAGCCATAATTTAAGGACAGCAGAATATTTTTTTTCAATATTTTCAACACTCCCCCTCAAGCTGGTGCGAAGATGTCAGCTATTCCCAGCTTGTCTACAATGAACTGAAATTGCTGTCCTTGAAGCCCCTTTGTTAATATGTCAGCCAACTGCTGTTTATTTGATATGAAAGGCATACGAACTACACCACCTTCCAACTTCTCTTTGATAAAATGACGATCCACCTATATATGTTTAGTTCTATCATGCTGCACGGGATTATTGGCTATGCTTATGGCTGCTTTGCTATCGCTAAACAACAAGAAGGGGCTTTTACACTCTACTTTTAACTCCTCTAGAAGCCGTTTTAACCACATCAACTCACAAATGCCTTAAGCAACTGCACGAAATTTAGCTTCAGCACTACTTCTAGCTACCACTGATTGTTTCTTACTCCTCCATGAAACTAGGTTGCTTCCCACAAATGTACAGTACCCAGAAGTAGATCTACGATCATCAATAGCACCAGCCCAGTCTGCATCAGTGTAAGCCTCAATCTGCAAAGAGCTTCCTTTCTTGAAAATTAAACCCTTTCCAGGAGTTTTTTTTAAATATCGCAAAATTCTGTTCACGGCATCTAGGTGTTCTTCTGTAGGTGAATGCATAAATTGGCTAACAACACTAACGATAAAAGCTATATCCGGTCATGTATGAGACAAGTATATCAACTTACCAACCAACCGTTGGTACCTTCCCTTGTCAACTTCTGGTTGAATCGATGGTCCTCCGAGCTTATGATTACAGTCGATAGGAGTATCAACAGGTTTACTCCCAAGCATACCTATCTTAGAAAGCAAATCAAGGGTATACTTCCTCTGTGTGACAAAAATGCCACCTTTACCTAATCTGGCCACCTCCATTCTAAGGAAATACTTTAAAGGGCCAAGATCCTTAATCTCAAACTCTGTAGCCAAGTACTCCTTCAATCTGCTTAGTTCATCACAATCATCACCTGTGAGAATGATATCATCAACATAAACAATAAGAATGGCCTTCTTACCACAATTAGAATGCCTAAAGAACATAGTATGATCTGTTTGACTTTGAGAATAACCTCGTCCTTTAATTGACTTAGTGAGCTTCTAAAACCAAGCCCTCGGAGATTGTTTTAAACCATACAAGGATTTTCTTAGCATGCACACCTGTCTAGGCCCATAGAATTCCTCAAATCCTGACTGAACATCCATGTATACTTCTTCTAAATCACCATTCAAGAACGCATTCTTCACATCTAACTGTTGCAATGGCCAATCCAAATTGGCTGCAAGAGACAAAAGAATTCTGATGCTGTTCATTTTGGCTACTGGAGCAAATGTTTCTTGATAATCAATACCGTACGTTTGAGTGAACCCTTTTGCAATTAATCTGGCCTTGTAGCGATCAATTGAACCATCAGCTTTATACTTGACGGTCAATACCCATTTACACCCTACAGGTGTTTTCCCTTTAGGTAGCTCAACTAGTTTCCATGTCCCATTTTTCTCAAGTGCCCTCATTTCCTCCAAGACTGCCTCTGACGCAGCGGAAAACAATAAGAATACGACCAACGTCAATATTCTGAGATAAATTCTGGAATCCACCAGAAAGAGAGAAACTCTCAAAGAAAAGTCTGAATTTTTTATTTGAATAATTGAATAATTTTGGCCAAAAGGCTTACAAGCATATTTAAAGCAAAAACCCTAACCCTAACCCTAATCCTTGTTGGACAAGAAACGGGACTAATTACTAAAAATTACCAAAAATAGCAAAATCGAGATAATTGTGGAAATAAAAACTATTAAGAAACCTAAGCAAGCCAGAATTGACGAAAGTCGATTCGGACTTGGAAAACAAAAGTTATAGCTAAAACGAAACTTTCCTATAATAGTAAAAACGGTAATTTCGGGACCTAAACGACGGAATTCGGTTAAAAAAGGGTATGCCTCAACAGCAAAGCTATTGGCTATTGACGGTCACGTCGAAACGCTTCAACTGTGAAAGTTTCGCGACATTCCGACTTCGTTGCCTGGACTACTGGAATTCGATTGCCCTTGAATTTAGGATGTTCTCTCTTCAACATGTAAGCATCGGCCACTTGTTCTACATCAGTCCCCTCCACTTGGAAAGAACTCGACCTCGAGTTAGGTTCAGGATAGAGGGACTCTTCTGCATGGTACTGAAACAGGTCGGCAACGTTGATAGTCTTGGAAATTCCCATGGTCTCAGGTAGGTCGATCACATAGGCATTATCATTTATCTTCTTCAAAATCTGGTACGGACCATATTTCTTGGGCTTCAATTTGTTGTAAGTTCCCATTGGAAACCTCTCTTTGCGCAAGAAAACCATCACTGAATCTCCCTCCTCAAACACCTTGCGACGCCTGTGCTTATCTGCAGCTGCTTTGTACTTCGCATTTGTCTCTTCCAACTTCTATCGCACCTCTTCATGCACAGCTTGAGCTTGTGTAGCCATGTTTTTTGCAGCAACACTAAATCCCAGACCTTTAGGTAAACGAACTAAGTCTACAGTATGTCTTGGTGGCGACATAGATATCATAGCGAAAGGGATTTTTCCTGTGGCACTATGAACAGCACTGTTGTAGGCGAACTCAACTTGTGGCAATGCATGATCCCATTGTTTCGGCTTGTCTCTGCAAATGCTTCGAACTAGATTTCCCAAGGTCCTATTCGTCACCTCTGTTTGCCCATCAGTTTGTGGGTGTGCAGTAGTACTACGGTTTAGAGAGGTTTTAAACATCTTCAAGGTCACCCAAAAATGGCTAAGGAACTTCGTGTCTCAGTCAGAAGTAATTGACTGCGGCACCCCATGTAGTCGGACCACTTCTCTGAAAAATAACCGAGTTATGTGTGAAGCATCTGAGGTCTTTCGGCAAGGGATGAAGTGAGCCATTTTTTAAAACCTGTCAACAACCACAAAAACAGAGTCTACTCCTCGCTGGGTACGAGGTAGTCCTAATACAAAATCCATAGACAGATCCTCCCAAATATTGTTAGGAATAGATAAAGGTGTATAGAGATCAGTATTTTGTGACTGACCTTTGGACACCTGACAGATATAACACCTTTGCACAAAATTTCCCACATCTCGTTTCAATTGCGGTCAGAAATACCGTTTCTCCAAACTAGCCACCGTTTTGTCTCGACCCAAGTGCCCACTCAACCCTCCTCCATACAGGTCACGGATTAATTTCTCCCGTAGAGACATCCTAGGAATACACAAACGGTTACCACGAAACAAATACTCATCATTCTCATGAAAATCACTGACAAGTTGTTTCTCAATACACTTTGCCCATATTTCTTTGAAGTCTTTGTCCTCCTCATATAATTCCTTCAGACATTCGAACCCCACAATCTCATGAGTTAGTGTAACCAGCAGGTTGGCTCGACGGCTCAGCGCATTAGCAACTCGGTTCAAAACACCTGACTTGTGTCGAATAGCAAAAGGGAATTTTTGAAGGAAAGTGGCCCACTTGACATGCATGTTGTCCTAGTGCTTCTAGCTATTAATAAACTTCAGAGCTTGATGGTCGGTGTACAAAACGAACTCCCTCTGTACCAGGTAATGCTCCCAGTGCTTCAAGGCTCGGACCACTGCATAAAACTCCTGATTATAAGTACTCTACTTCTGGCGGGTTTCACTCAATTTCTCACTGAGAAATGCTACTGGTCGCTTTTCTTGGGATAACACAGCTCCAATTCCCACGCCACTCACATCACACTCAACTTCAAAAAATTTCTCAATGCTTGGCAAGGCCAATACTGGTGCAGTACATAATTTTTCTTTGATCAAAGCAAAACTCGTCTCTGCCTCTTCTGCCCACTAAAATCTGCCCTTCTTCATGCATTCCGTTATTGGCACCATGACAGTGCTAAAATTCCGAATAAATCGGCGATAAAAAGTAGCTAATCCATGGAAACTCCGCACTTCACTCAGTTTTCGGCGCAGGCCATTCTCGAATAGCTTGGACCTTCTCCTCATCCATATGAATTCCTTCCGAACTCACCACATATTCTAGAAACAACAGGCTGTTGGTCATGAAACTGCACTTCTTGAGATTGAGAAACAATTGATTTTCCTGCAAAACTGACAACACTTCTCGCAACTGCTCCACATGCTCTTCCTCAGTCCTACTGTAGATAAGAATGTCGTCAAAATAAACAACAAAAAATTTTCCCACAAAAGGCCTCAATACCTGGTTCATCACCCGTATAAAAGTACTGGGTGCATTTGACAGACCAAACGGCATGACCAACCACTCATACAAACCATCCTTGCTCTTGAACATTGTTTTCCACTCATCCCCAGGTCTGACTCGAATCTGATGATACCCACTACAAAGATCAATTTTCGAAAACAACTTCGAACCCTCAAGTTGATCCAACATGTCATCTAAGCAGGGAATTGGGAATCGATACTTGACGGTTATTTTGTTGATAGCTCGGCTATCCACACACATACGCCAACTCCCATCTTTCTTTGGCGTCAATAATGCAGGAACCGCACACGGACTCATGCTCTCACGTATGAAACCCTTCTGTAACAGCTCTTCAATTTTCTCCCGCAGAATTTCGTTCTCCTTCGGACTCATCCGGTAATGTGGCAGATTTGGCAAACTCGCCCCTGGTATAAGGTCTATTTGGTGTTGAACGTCTCTCAAGGGGGGTAAGTTGTTAGGCAAATCTTCTATAATAATGTCCCTGAATTGTTCTATCAATGGCTTGATTTTTTCGAGAATTGCTTTCGGTGCCTCTTCCTCCTCTACCACCAAAGCATAAACTGCCTGTGCACCCTTGACATCTAACGCAAACTCTGTGTCGGAACTGGTCACGGTTAGGAAGGATTGCTTCTCCACTTCCGCAGGTACCGTCTTATGCTTGGAAGGAACCATAGCAATTTTGTGCGACCCCCAGGTAAACAAGTAAGTATTATCACGACCCCTATAGGTAATATCCACATCGTACTGCCATGGCTGGCCCAATAACACATGGCTAGCATCCATATCAACCACATCACAGATTACCTCATCCCTATATATTTTGCTTATAGAAATAGGAACACGACAAATCTCAGTTACCTTTACTGTTGGCCCCTTTTTGATCCAACCAATAGTATACGGATTTGGATGCTTCTTGGTTGGTAATTTCAGGTGCTCCACCAGCCTCCTTGCAACGAAATTTTCGCAACTCCCACTGTCGACAA
Source organism: Acer saccharum (assembly GCA_030490815.1). Taxonomy (NCBI): domain Eukaryota; kingdom Viridiplantae; phylum Streptophyta; class Magnoliopsida; order Sapindales; family Sapindaceae; genus Acer; species Acer saccharum. Next base: position 3,449,421 of record CM059875.1, on the reverse strand, counting down.
TCAGGTCACAAACTTTTTGGCTCACAGTACAACAAGATCGGAATATATTGTTACGCTGGCCGGAATCCTCTTGTTTTGGCACGTACAACACCCTTTGCACCACACAATTAACCCACTCTCCATCCTCTTCTACGAATTCTGCTCCCTCATACAAGTTACCCTCTTCTTATCTGGATCTTCTTCACCTTCTTCCACCCAATTCACTGGCTTAGGGCGATCAGGACATGCATTCGAGTGGTGACCAGGTTTCCTACATCTATAACAAGTTCCCGGTGTAGGTCGAGCGTAAGGGTTCGGATTCGGATTTGGATTTGGATTTCTAGGTACGTTCCTATTGGTTGGGGCTGTCGCTTGATTACTACTGCCACTCTCTTCTCCAGCAGTACCTCTAGGTCGGCTCAATGAACCCGATGCTTGAACACCCTTGTCCCTGTTAGTAAACAGTGAGTTTGGAATATTTCTCCGAAATCCCAAATTTCCACCCCTGCTGCGTTCCAGTAATTCTGCCTTTAACACCATGTTATGAGCCTCATCTACGGTCCATACCACTTGCAATCCAATCTTGTCTCGGAGCGATTGTTTCAGCCCATTGAGATACCTGGCTACTCGCTGTCCATCTGTCTCACTCAAATTGTTATGCTCTGCAAGTCTAGTAAATTCCGCCGTGTAATCGAACACCGACTTGGAACCCTGTGAACAATTCTGATACAACTGGAACAAATATTGATCATAATCTGGTGGTAAAAACCTACCCATCATAAGTTGCTTCATCCTACGCCAAGTCCTCACAAGTGCTTTCCCTTGTCGCTCTTGTCGCTGTCGGTTCTTCTACAATTGATCCCACCATACCGTAGCCCCTCCTTTCAACCCGAAAGCAACAAATCTTACCATCTTTTCTTCTGGTATCTCCATCATCACTAAGAACCGCTCCACTTCTGTAATCCAATCAAGAAAGTCCTCTATACGCAGATTTCCATTGAAGCTTGGAAGCTCTGCCTTCAACCGGTAATTGTCTTGCTCTATTGGTCGTCTTGCCGGCTAGGCTACACCGTATCCCACATCATCTTCTTCTTCCGAATCATCCTCGCTACCAGGTTCATTACGAGGTGGTTGATTACGTCTCTTGTCAGCAGGTTGGCCTTTGGCAAATCCCTCGGCGCGTGTCCTGTTAACTGGTGGCCTATTGTTAGCATTGAGGTTTGCCCCAACAAGCATGTCGCGAATCTGCGCCACTTGTTGCCGTGTTTCCTCCACCGCTGCCCACAAGGCCTCTACCCCACGGTCACCGCCAATAGGGTTTCTGTCTCCTGCTCCGTTAGTTGTCATCGAGATCGGCAAATCCGTGCTCTGATACCAATGACGCAGCGGAAAACAATAAGAATACGACTAACGTCAATATTCTGAGATAATTTCTGGAATCCACCAGAAAGAGAGAAACTCTCAAAGAAAAGTCTGAATTTTTTATTTGAATAATTGAATAATTTCGGCCAAAAGGCTTACAAGCATATTTAAAGCAAAGACCCTAACCCTAATCCTTGTTGGACAAGAAATGAGACTAATTACTAAAAATTATCAAAAATAGTAAAATTGAGATAATTGCGTAAATAAAAACTATTAAGAAACCTAAGCAAGCCAGAATTGACGGAAGTCGATTCGGACTTGGAAAACAAAAGTTATGGCTAAAACGAAACTTTCCTAAAATAGTAAAAACGGTAATTTCGGGGCCTAAACGACGGAATTCGGCTAAAAAAGGGTATGCCTCAACAGCAAAGCTATTGACTATTGACGGTCACGCCGAAACACTTCAACTGTGAAAGTTTCGCGTCATTCCTACTTCAACGCCTGGACTACTGGAATTCGATTGCCCTTGAATTTTTGGATGTTCTCTCTTCAACATGTAAGCATCGGCCACTTGTTTTACATCAGCCTCCTTCCATTCAAGAACAATTAAAGTGCCATGTACATCCTTTGGAATTTCTACACTGGACAGGTTAGAGACAAAAACTTTGAAAGAAGGTGAGAGTTTATGGTATGACACATAATCAACAATAGAATGATGAGTACATGACCTAGTTCCTTTCCTAACAGCAATAGGTAAATTTAAATCCTCGAAGGAATTCAATTGAGTGAGAAGAGAATTTGACTCAGAATTACCTGGAACTTCAGAAGATATACTCGGTTCTGACTTTTGTTCAGTGTCAGGAGATATCAGCTCTACCTCTTGAGGTTTGGGTCGCCTAGAGTACACACAGAGCTCCTTTTATGAGTTATTAGCTGGTAGTGTATCTCCCCCTGCATTCAAACTTCCCACACTAGGCATAGAAGAATTTGGACCTATAGTGACACAGGGAGAAGAAGGACTAGGACTTGAACTCGGAATCGTGTTCATGGGCACATAAGTAGGATTGAGAGGAAAAAACGCAGATGTTTCCCAGAATTGATCTTCAACACTATGATTCTCCCCCTGAAGAGAATTATGGGTAAAATAGGGTTGATTCTCGAAAAATGTGACATCCATACTGACGAAATATTTTTTTATGAGAGAATCATAACATTTGTACCCCTTTTTGGTAGGTGAGTACCCAACAAACACACACTTATGAGATCTGGGATCTAATTTACCTCCTATCATGATTGTGGATATGAACAAAGGCAACACACCCAAAACATTTTGGAGGCAATTCCATGTGGGTTCGGTCATGAGGATAGGTCTGGGATAGACACTGTATAGGTGTTTTGAATTGATGAATTCTAGTGGGCATTCTATTTATCAAGTAGGTTGCAGTCAGTACTGCTTCCCCCCATAGATACTTTGGAACCCCCATGGTAAACATCAAGGATCGGGCAACCTCTAAAAGGTGTCTATTTTTTCGCTCAACAATCCCATTTTGTTGAGGTGTGTCAACACATGTAGACTGGTGGATAATCCCATTATCAAGAAGAAACTGACCAAGGATAGAGTTAAAGTACTCGGTCCCATGATCAGTTCTAAATATCTTAATTTGGGTTTGGAACTGATTTTTAATCATGGCATGAAAATTTTTAAACACATCTACTACATCAGATTTGCTCTTTAAAAAATATACCCAACATAAACGTGTATGATCATCGGTAAATGTAATAAACCATCTAGTGCCATTGATATTTGTAACACGAGAAGGTCCCCAAATGTCACTGTGTATAAGATAAAAAGGGTGTGAAGATTTATAACTATGAGAAGGAAGGAAACACAATGGTGTTTAGACAACTGACAAATTTCACACTGAAAATCCGAAAGATTTTTATTATTCAATAATGAAGGAAATAGTTTAGACAAATAATTACAACTTGGATGACCTAATCTAAAGTGCCATAACATGACATTATTTCGAATAGAAGAAGAAACATCACTACCAGTCGATAGGGCTTGTGTACTTGTGGCAGTTTTGTTCTCAAAGAAATAGAACTGCTTGATCTCCTTAGCACTGCCAATCGTCTTCCCCGAACACAGATCCTGAAATTCACAACGATTTGAAAAAAAATTAACAACACAATTCATATCCTGAGTAAGCTTACTAATGGATAATAAATTACAAATAATTTTAGGAACACGAAGGACGGATTTGAGGGTGATGTGCTCAGAGAGAACAATTGACCCCTTACTAGCAATTGGTGCAAAGGTGCCATCTGCAATCCTAACTTTAAGATTACCAGCACAAGGATAATAAGATGTAAACAAATGAGAAAGACCAGTCATATGATCACTTGCACCTGAATCAATGATCCAAAGTGCTAAGTTATAAGAAGAGACATTTAAAGCACCTGCAAAGTTACCTTTCTAGGCTATACAACAAGACGGAGAGGAAGAAGTGGTAGACATGGACAGATTGAGGAATTTGCACAAGTGTTCTAACTGTTCCTTGCTGAACGAAGGTGCCTCAGATTCATTTTGAAAGGCTGGAGATAAATTTTCAGTGGCCACTTGCATGCCCTGACTAGTTCAACGGGATCCCTTGAAATTTGTTGGTATTCCATGAATTCTCCAATATGTCTCTCTCGTGTGTCTGGGCCTATTACAAAAATCGCACCACCTCTTATCCTTTTCAGCCTGCATCTTATTGTCTCCAGATTTGAAATTAGGCTTAGAAACAGCCAGAGCTGAGCCTTCAACAAGGTTTTTACTGCCCTTGTCCTCCTTACCAAGAAGTAACTCCTCTGACTCTCAGCACCTAACCAATGCAAAGGCCTGATCAAGGTCGGGAAATGTCTCTCTCCCACGAATACGATCAGAAACTTGTCCAAATTCCGGATTAAGCCCCAATAGGAATTTAAATACACGTTCTTTTTCCAATAAATCTTTCAAGCGTCCAGTATTTGTGGCTGACTCCATCTCAACATTTTGATACAAGTCTAATTCTGTCAGGAGCCCTTTGAGATTGTTGTAGTAGTTAGTAACACTTAAATTCCCCTGTTTCGTCTTCTCTATCTGTCGCTTGATCTGAAATATTTGAGAAGTAAAACCTATCTTGGAATAAGTTTTATGAACAGCAAGCCAAATCTCTAGGGCAGTGGGGAGAAGAAGATAGGTTTTACTTATCTCTGGTTGCATGGAACGAATAAGCCATGACATAACAGTGTAGTTCTCGATCTCCCAAGTCTCATACTTAGGATATGTTTTTTCTGGTGCTGTTGCTGTCCCATTCACATACTTCATCTTCCCTCGACTCATGAGAGTGATCTTAGCAGATTGGGACCACTACTTAACAGTGGAGACCATAAAAGTCAGATGTTCCAACTGTGGTGTATGTGGGACAATAGGAGCGACTTGGGCATCGGAAGCACTGGTTGCGGTAGATTTCAAGGAGTTCGTCATCGTTGGTGCAAGTGTAAATAATTACCACAGAGAAAATAAAATTGTAGAGAATGAAGGTACTGCTACCAGGAAAAAAGATTGGTGGACAAGAAATAATTGGGATTATACCCAAAAAAAAAAAAAAAAAAAAAACTAGAAATAGTTGAAAGGCCAGCAGAAAACAAAATCTGCTGGAAAGCCAACAGAAAAAAAAAAACCCAGAAACCCTAAAGCTCTGATACCAAGAAAGCGACGAGAATTGTGAGAAAAATTATCTCTATATCTTTGGCGAAGGAATTACACGTATATATACAACTCTAAGAAAGAAACTAAACAGGAAACCACCTAAAAAATATTCTAGGAAATATATAGTTGTCATATTTACATAATAAAATAAAGGAAAAAAAAATAATAGTCATTATAGCAAATCTAGTTTCCCAAAAATAGACGGTTGACTAGAAAACTAAATAATCCATAATTTAAGGACAACAGAATATTATTTTTCAATATTTTCAACATATCTCAACTAATTAGTTTTCTTAGATTACAGAAATCTGACAATTGGACTGCTGATCTCCAATTATCATTTTCATGTGGCCTCATATTTTCACATTGCTAGTCTCTTTAAAGAAAAGAGTTGGTTTACGCTAGCATGATGACCTAGGCTCTTGCTCTAAACGTCAAAACTTCTATTGTTATCTTGAATTCTACTGTATGATTGGGTGAGGAAGCATGACTTACATTTAATGTGGTTCTGATAATTTGCAGTTTTAACTGAGGATCAAATTTCTATGGTTATGAATAATGAGACAGAGATGTGAATAGATAAGTTACTCTTTGTAATGTTAAATTTCTAACTTGATGGAAGAAGTGCCTTCAACACCAAAATAGACTAAAGAGTAAAGATATGAAACTGATGTGTTTTATAGAGTTATATCTCTTCGCCTCAGAGAAGAACAAAACTCTCACACTACAATATTTTCCTAAGATGCTACACTGTTCAATTATATATCAGTGAGATTGATCTTGATGAGTTTCACCTGTGTTTGGGTACCATGCATATGCATGATTCAGTAGGACCCTTTCCGATACCTACTTCTGCTGTCTTGTAATGTAAGTATTATCATTACAGGTTATTGACTATGCAAGATATCATGAAAATCAGCTCGATTCTTTTTAAATCTTGGGGTACATATGTGAACGAATTTCCTGGACATAGCCATGTCCATTGCGTTCTTGGAGATGGGTTCTGGATATTCTGTCAATTATTGTTCTTGAATTACATTCCTTTGTAGCTCACTTAAACTGGATATGATGCTTTTTCCTTTGGGAAACCACCATTCTCAGAAGAAAGAAAAAAAAACATGATTATGCTGGAGGGATCATGCCCGAAAAAAGATATTTAAGTTCTTCCATGTTACCCTTGTTCCCTATAAATTATCGTTCCTCATAATATTATTGCTTTTATTTCTTTCATGAACAGTTTGTGATATTGATGCAGATGTGTGATCACCGGCAATGGAGGGAATTCATATACATATCTTGGACGGCCATGGGGACCTTTCGGAAGGGTGGTCTTTGCATACACGTATATGGATGCATGCATCAAACATGGAGGCTGGAATAACTGGGGCAAAGCTGAGAATGAGAGAAGTGCTTGCTTTTATGAGTACAGGTATCATGTTCATGCACGATTTTTAAAAATTGAGTTCAGATAGTCTGAATATATTATTGAAGTTTAAGAACCATTCTTCTAAAATACTTAGTGGATTTGACTGCACTTTCCATAGTAAGTTTGGATGATAACAATTGACAATTGAGCAGAATTGCTTGATTTTCATTTATCACAGTATAGTACTTATACAAGTTTACATAACCTATTTAGGAAAGTACCTATAGTCAACTAATACAATAATTATAGAATAATACATGTAGTCAACTATAATAATGATAGAATAATTCCTAGCTAAATAAGGAAACATAATATTTACATTCCAACTCTCCCCCTCAAGTTGCTGACACATGCCCAGCTTGGATAGGAATGTATAGAAAGGAACATTGGTAATAGCATGAATCATCACATTAGCTAGTTGATCCGCACTCTTAATGTAAGGAACCTCAATTACTCAAGAATCTAGATTATCCATAATGATTCCTGTCAAGTTCAACATGCTTGGTTCGATCGTGTTGCACCGGATTATTAGCTATCTCAATAGCAGCCATGTTATCACAAAAGAGCACCATAGGTTTCCGAGGGCCATAACCAAGTTCTCCTATGAGAATACGTAACCAAGTAAGCTCTTTAGTGGCATGATGAAGTGCACGAGATTCAGCTTCCGCTCAAAGAATTGAACATCCATGGACACATAGTATTTACCTGTAGGAGGATGAAAACATTTATAGCCTTTTTTAGAATTTGAGTAACCAAAAACACATATTTCAAAGCATGGGAATCAAGTTTATCCCAATGAGGTGAGTGCACATGAACATAACACTCAACCAAAAACCTTAGGGCAAATGTTAAGAGTTGAAGGGATATGATGAAAATGTGACAACATCCTCAAAGTAGTTTGATAGTCAATGATACGGGTAGGCATTTGGTTGATAAGAAAGACAGTGGTCATGACAGCATCAACCCAGAAATGTTTGGGAACATGCATAGTAAAACATAAAACCCGAGCCAGGAGATATCGGTTTAAACGTTCTGCTATGCTATTTTGTTGTGTTGTGTAGACATGTTGTCTGATGGAGGATTCCATGTTGTTTGAAAAAATCAGCCGAAGGCTGATTCACAAACCCACAACCGTTGTCAGAATGAAAAACCTGAACCGGAGTATGAAATTGTGTGACAATCATTTGGTAAAATTGAGGAATGGCATGTATAATATCACTTTTAGATTTCATCAAATATATCCAACACACCCTAGTACAATCATCAATAAAAGACAATATTTATGACCTGAAATAGTAGGAGTAGCAAAAGGACCCCAAACATCATTATAAACACATGAAAAAGGGATTGGACATTTGTTGAAACTTATTTAAAAGGAACACGATGGTTTTTAGCATAAATGCATTGTTCACACTTTAAACTAAAAGCAAGAATATTGTAAAACAATTGGGAAATAAACATTCTAAATAGGCAAAAGATGAGTGCCCTAAACGATAATGCCATAAAAGAATTTTCTCTCTATCAAGTGTCCCGTTCCCTACTTGGAATCCTTGGCTAGACTTGGATTTCAATGCTCTAGCCTCCTCCTAGTAATACATACCTCCTCTCTCTACTAGTGCCAATCGTCATCTTCGTGAGATTGTCCTGAAACACACAGTGAGTAGGATAAAAGATAAAAGGTTACAGAACAATTAAGATTTTTGTTAATTTGGCTAATAGATAGAAGATTATTAGAGAGATTAGATGAAAGACATAAGACATGGAAAAAGTAGGTGAGAGAGATATATTCCTGGCCCCAGTAATCGGCATGGGAGTCCCATTAGCACTTGAACAGACTTAACATGTGAAGACATTAAAGATGTAATCAAAGAGGTATTAATAGTCATATGATCAATAGCTCATGAATCAATAACCCAAGTGTTGTTAGTAGAAGAAAGTAAAACCAAACCAGAATTACCTTTTTGTGGAGACACATGAGAGACATGAGAAGCAGAAGATGGAGAAGCCTCAGTGGACATAGACGGAATTTCAGCATCCATGTGATTGAGAGATGGTGCAGCTAGGGTTTGGGCAGAAAATTGGCTTTGCTACGATGTGGCTAGGTTAAGGTTTTAGTAGAGAAGAGGGGATGTCCGGCCACACAAGAGGAGAGCACAAGTTGCTCTTGCAAGGTGTGGCAGCGGCAGCAGGTCTTCTATTAGGGTTAGGAAAAAGAAAAGGGCAGCGGGAAATTCTTTTCTTTTTGCTCCGATACCAAATTGACAATTGAGCAGAATTGCTTGATTTTCATATATCACAAGATAGTACTTATACAAGTTTACATAATTTATTTAAGAAAGTACCTATAGTCAACTATACAATAATGATAGAATAATACCTATAGTCAACTATAATAATGATAGAATAATTCCTAGCTAAATAAGGAAACATAATATTTAGTTATTTACACTCCAACTATAACTTGCTTGTTATAAAAATAAATAAATTAGTAAGCCTTTAAATTTTCTTTCCCCGTTATTACAATCAAATGAGTTTGGATTGTTCAATTGAAACTGCAGGTGTTTTGGGCCAGGTAGCTGCCCAGCAAAACGTGTGACATGGTGTAGAGAACTGATAAATGAGGAAGCCGAACAGTTTCTCGCACATTCTTTTGTCGATCCAGATCCTCAAAGGCCTTGGCTTGCCCTCAGAATGGCCCTTAAGATACCTTATTCTGCTTAGATGTTATAACTGAAGGCAACTTGCAGAAGATCTGATCTGATCTGAGCAGATGTTGGACGTAGGTGTGCAATAGATAAATAATGCACCATGGCTATTTCATCTCTTGGTTTCAAAAGAGATGTGAGAGATGTTATGCAGTGTCTGTTTATGTCATAATTGTGGGAGATGAAACCATGTTTCTGGATGGCTGACAGATTTCTGAATTTTGCCATCTCTGCTATATAATTTTTGTGGAGTTCAAGGGCTTGTTTACTAATTAAGAATCCTAATGAAAGATTGGGAACTTAAATCCTAGTTTGAGAATTGTGATTATAGTGTTCAATAAAAATTATTCCCGATCAGTAAACGCGTCTTATGTAGAAACTATGTACCGTGTACTTATTTGTATGAAGGTTGTTAAGCAGCTATATATGGATATAGAAAACGATATTGTGTGCACATTTGTTTTTTGTCATCTAATGTTTGCAACTCATATAATGTCTATTTCTCTCTCTTTTTATTTGTATCTCTACAATGTTTTGATCAGAATTTAAACGAGTTTGCAGTAGAATTTGTTACAAATCTCTCATTGTAACTTTATAAACAATTTTTTAAGAATATTTTTAAAGACATTTAATTTAATAATATAACAGTTGCTCTTAATTTATTTTTTGTAAAGATCATCGGAGATCGGTTATCTTTCATCGAAACCAGCTCGTTAGTAACAGAAATACGTAATTTAACCAAAGCCATGTGCCATCTATTTTAAAAAATATATATACATGTAATTAATTATGTTATATAAACTTCATCATTTTTTTTTCTCCTTACCCAACCCAATAATACTTTAATTACATTATTTATCTTTGATAGAGTTATAAAAAACCAATATTTTAATTATACCAATAAAATTAAGACAGAAAACCGAAAACAGCCATCCAAAACATAATACTTTTGTTTATAGCCACTTTTGAAATTATAATTGTTAATAGCCACTTTTTTAAAAAACTTTCAGTGTATGTCCGTAAATTACAAGTATACCCCTGAAATTAGTTTTCTTTTTTTTAAAACCTTAAAACTTGAAATCATGACTAAATTGAAAATGTCAAAACTTGAAATCATGGCTAAATTGGAAAGTCCAAACTTGAAATCATGCCTAATTTGAAATGTTGAAACTTGAAATTTGAAATATGGACTAAATTGAAATTAGGCTTACGTTTTTTTTTTTTCCCCAATTCTTCTTCTTCCTCCTCATCTTCTTCCCCAAATCCCCAATCATCGCCGGCGTCGTCAAGGTGAGGGCCAATCATCGTCGGAGCTGGGCAAGCATCGCCGGACGACGTCGACTGGGCGTCAATCATCGCCAGACGTCGTCGGCGAGCTGCTTGGGCTCTGCGCGAACCAGCGGCGAGGCTTAGGTTTTTTTTTCCCCAATTCTTCTTCTTCCTCATCTTCTTCCCTAAATCCCCAATCATCGCCGGCGTCGTCAAGGTGAGGGCCAATCATCGCCGAAGCTGGGCAAGCATCACCGGATGACGTCGACTAGGCGTCAATCATCGTCGGACGTCGTCGACGAGCTGCTTGGGCTCCGCGCGAACCAGCGGCGAGCGTCGCCGGAGCTGGGCAAGCATCACCGGACGACGTCGACTGGGCGTCAATCATCGCCGGACGTCGTCGACGAGCTGCTTGGGCTCCGCGCGAACCAGCGGCGAGGCTCGCCGCTGGTTCACGCGAAGCCCAAGCAGCTCGTCGACGACGTCCGGCGATGATTGACGCCCAGTCGACGTCGTCCGGTGATGCTTGCCCAGCTCCGGCGATGATTGGCGACATGGAGGAAGAAAAGAGAAAGAGGATCGGGGAGAGAGAGAGAGAGAGAGAGAGAGAGAGAGAGAGAGAGAGAGATGATTTAGGAGTTTTTATATGAGGGCTTTCCAGTAATTTCTCAAAAAGTGGCTATTAACAATTAAAATTATGCATGTGGTTAAAAACGAATTTCCCATAATTAGAGTGGTTATTTTTGACAATTTTCACTAAAATTAAATGGGATAGTATCATTTCTCCCTCCCTATATTATGCTCTATTAGTAAATATCCGTATTTTGCTTATTGGTCATTCTCCCCCTGACAGTAAACATATTCGCCAATTACCCCCTTCTGTTAGTTTTTCCATTATAAACTCTAACTCTAACAAACACGTTCGATGGAAAGACTATTTTGCCCTTGAAAGACAACATAGTTGATTTCTTGAAATGAAAATATTTCTTTGCCCTTTAATGAAACCCAGAATATAATCATCATCAACATCAAACCTAGAAAATCATCATCAACAACACCGACTATCAACCAAAAATCCAAAAAACAAACACATCACCCAATTCAAAACCCAGTAGATTTTCCAAATACAAATCGAGATCCAAATACAAGAAAATCCAAACCCAAATTCAAACCGAAATCCAAATCCAAACCGAAATCCCTTCTCTTCTCTCTCTCTAACACCCACACAAACCTAAGAAAATCTACCCAATAAGCCAAAAAAAACCCTAACCCCCAAATCCTATCTTAAAATCGAAACCGAAATCCAAATCCAAATCAAAATACAAATCAAACCCAAACCCAAGAAAATCAAAACCAAACCTAGAAATCCCCATAAAACCCAGAAAAATCAAACCCAAAAATCACCATTGATCCATTCTTTTCTCTCTCTCTCTAACACCCACACAAACCTAAGAAAATCGAGACCCAATCGGTGTCGTGCCACAGAGAAACGGGGAAGAAGACAGAAGAGAAACGGAGAAGAAGAGAAACGTAAATCGTCGTTTCGCACTGATCGCCGTAAACGGCGAGCTCTGGAAGAGAGAGAGGCAAGTTGATAAGAGAGAGAGAGAGAGAGAGAGAGAGAGAGAGAGAGAGCGTTGAGAGAGTTGAGAGTTGGGATAAATATTTTAGTTTTTTTTAATATTTATTTTTATTATTATTTTATTTTATTATTTTTGATATTAATGTTTTTTAAATTGATTTTTTATTTTAATATTTTGTTTTATTGTTTATTTAACTTTAATCTTAAAATTTTATAACGTAGTCTAAATTCGTCAACCGATTAATCGCTGACTAGCACCTAGCGCTTACAAGAACACTGATATATATATATCACTAACGAACACATTTTAACTACTCAAAAACAATTGAAAAAGAAAGAAAGAGCATAAGGGTTCATATCATTTTTAGAAAGTCATGATCTGCTCTTTATACAAATCAAGCAATAAGAAAGAGAATGATAATCAATCATTTAGAAACCATTCAACCAATAAATAGTTATTGGGAATAAAAACCTACATAAAGATTCCATTTGAAGATAATGATAAACTACATGAGCTAATTTTTTATTCTCTTCAAAGAAGAAATAGCGATACATAACTTGCAATGTATATTGAGATACAATAAGACACACAAACTACATGGATTAAACTTCATCCAAAGCATACAGTTTATAATAGTATGTACACCAACATGCAGCAATGTAAGGTTCTCCATTTTGTGATTGACTTATTTCTATGATAAACCACATTGGTATGTTTTTTGTAATCTATAGATTAGGATGATCTTCATGTGCTCAACAATGTGACCTTGATAGGCAATCCTCCAGGTATCTCAAAGCTTCAAGAACAAGAGCTTCAAAGGTATATCACTTGACTTGTTCTTTTGAAGAGTTTAAGTGCACACACACACAATGCATTTCTTCTCATTGTTACGGTCTTTGTGTCGTCATGGTGTATCGTGAAAACCATTCTAGTGGATTTCGTTGTCCAAATGTTGTCATGATGAACCGCGACAATCCTTCTAGAGGATTTCACAGTCCAAGTGTCGTCTTGGTCCACCGGGAAAAATGGGCACGAAAAACCTTCCGAAGGTTTTCACTACCTTGGTGTAGTCCTAGTGAACCACGAATTTCATGCACAAAATTTTCTATAGTGAATTTCGCAGTCTTGCCTTCGTCATGAAGGACTGCGAAATAGCACCATGATTTTTCGACGATGTTTGAGTTGCCTTTGTCGCGGTTGTTTTTCTTCATGGTCAACCGCAACATTCTGACCGTGAAAAACTGTTCTTTGCGAAAATGATGTAGTTTTGTAAGAATCATATAAATAGACCAAGACACCATCTTGTTTCATGTGAACTCCGAAATTTAGAGATAAAGTGATTTTCTTGAGTTCTTAGAGAAAGATAGGTTTAAGCAACCATTTGTGACTCTCCATTCCCCATTCATGTGCATTTAGGACTTCATCAAGCATGGGTCTTCACTACAACTTCACTTGGTAGGTAAGAACAATATTCCATCTCATTTATTGTTCTTCTTCTAATTACCAAGACATTATCTTTATTGCTTTGTCTTTGAAGTTTGGTGATTGTTAGGGTTTAACTAATAACTAGGATTGTTGGGACCGGGTCTTTGTCCTTCCTGGGACCAGGTCTCTAGTGGGCCTGGTTCCCTCTGGAACTGGGCCTCTAATAGACCGGGTCCCTCCTATGACCGGGCCTTTGGTGGACCGGGTTACTCCTGATATCGGGTTTGCTTTTGCGGGGAAAATACTTCTTTGGAGAAGTTACCAACTTTTTTGGTTAACAAATATATTTAGTAAAACCACCTTCCACTAGAAATGCCATCAAGGATGAGAGACTTTCAAACGTAGAGAAGCGCATTGCATTTAGGGTTTTTTCATTCCTCAACTCATGACCTTCGCCTCTTTAGTGAATTGAGGGATGAAAAAACTCAACAAACTTTCAAAATCACATTGTTGCTAATTTGCCATGACCAAAACAAACCTAAAACCAACAAATTAAAAAACAAAATCACGAAATTGAGAAGAACTGGCTTGAAGCTTGTTACCTTCAAAGTCATAAACCGGAAGAGCTCTCTCTATAAACTTAGGGCTTTAGGACAAACAATTTTTTCTTTTTCTTTGCTTTCTGAATTTACATAGATTTTTAACTTAATCATTCTCAACTCCCGGTACAAAAGGTGAGAGAAATCAATTCTCTCATGTCATTCTAAGCTATGGGTTTATTGCATAGAGGTATGAGATATTGTGTAATTCATTCACCTCCCTTGTTTTTTTATTCTTTTCTTGTTTTTCTCTTTTTGTTCTTTTCCCTAACTCTACTGGCCAAAAGACATCTTTGCCAAGTTAAAAAGTTAACATATTTAATCATATGAAGGCTATTATTGTCCTTTCTCAAAAAATATATTGTAAAATCAATATAATTTAGTAAATAAAATATTAAGGCCAGTTTGATATTGTTTTTGAGAAGTTAAAAGCAACTTCTTTCATAATTATGTTTGGTAAAACTTTCAAAAGTGATTAATTGATAATCTAGTAAGTTTTGACAATGATTTTGAGAAGCAGGTGGAGGGTTACTTTTTGAAAGTGATTATGAAATAATCTACTTCAGTATTTAATGAATTTTTTAAAATATCATTATTATCCTTATGAAATTAAATTAAAATAATTTATATTTCTTATTTCATCTTAAAATAAAAGATTATAATTAAATATCGATTTGATTTATAAAATCTTTCAAAAATATTTTTATTATTCTTATGGAAATTTTTTTTCTAATTTAAATATTCTACTTAAATATTGATTATATATATATAATTAATGAAAAAAAAAAATAAGGTTCTAAAATCATGTCTATTTTAGTCATTATAATTAATTTCAACACTTTTGAAATAAAATTACCAAACATATGTATACTGCTTTTGAGTTATATAGTAGTTTTAAAAGTATAATTAACCAAACATCTTCTGATTAATTTTACAGCTGATTATTTCTTCAGCACAGATAACAGTAATTATTATAAAAGTTACAGCAATACCAAACTGGCCCGTAATCCTTCTTTATAATAACTGCCACAACTTTTTGAGTAGTTTTCAAAAGATTAAAGTGTATAAATGTATATTTACCTTTTAAACAAATAGTAGAATTCATTGTCCTGTTCACAGGAGCTCTTTCCCACTTTTTATATAGAAAATAGATTATAATTTTAAGAAGAAGAAAAAATGTAAGGAATTATTTTAACTAAATTAAAAATCAGAGATATATCAAAATTTATCCCTATAGTTTGTCATATTTCCTGTTTGTCGCTCTAGTTTTATTAATGATCAAAATCCCCCTAGTCTACCATATTTCCCACTATCCCCTTCCTTTAATTTTTGCTAAGATTTAGAATGAAAAGATTGTTTTACCCTGCAATAAAACTTGCAAATGACTATTATATCTCAAGATATTTATAAAATAAAAAATGTAAATTGAAATATACAATAAATAGAAAATATTTATAAAAAATAATAAAGCATGCATATTTGGGTTTAGAGAATAGGAGAGAAAGAGATAAGAGGGTTCAGGTTTAGAGAGAGAAGAGGATTTGGGTTTAGAGAGAGTCTACTTGGTCTTTTTTTTTTTGACATATGTTGGACTTTTTTTATAATAATTATATAATTTTTTTATTTTCAATATTTTATTTTATTATCTTAATATTTTGGTAAATTATTTTTAATTTAAGTTTTTTGCCAAATTACCTTTTCACCCTTAAATGTTTAAAATATTTAACATAATAGTTAACGGTAGATAGAATTTTAGGTATTTTTTATATGACAGTGGAACAATGAAGAATATGGCAAAATAATGATAAGTTTAGTCATTAATGAAACCAGAGAAGGGAAACAAAAAATATGACAAATTATAGGAGGATTTTGGTAATATCTCTAAAAATATTCTAATTAGCTTGATCTTGTATCACAATTCAGAAAATTTCATTGATACTATATAATAAATAGCTTGAGAATTTTAATCAACGTCGGAAAACAACGGCTATTTTCTAAAATCCTCTTGTATTACAAGAAGTATTTGGATTATTTAATTTGAGGAAATTGTCAAAATAACCTTATAGAATTATGAAATTTTATTTTTTACCACAAGCAATAGTTTGCCCGTTTCTAACAAACTTGAAAATTTCATTTGACCCTATAACCATACAATTACTAAACTACCCACCACCACCTACCTTCAACTTTTCCCTTCTCTCTCTCTTCTCTCACCCTTCCTAATATCATTTACCACATTTTTCTCATAAATTTCTCACTATTTCTTAATGAATTTGGTTCAAACATAACCACAATAAGATTTTGGTACAAAAAATCATTGGAAAGCAGATTTGTAGTGTGACGTTGCTCAAGTGGGAGAGATTTTTGAATTTTGACTAACAAATCAACAAATCTTGCAATTATTGTTCAAAGTGTGTAAACCTCTTATTCATTTGATGGCTTTTGGTTATATGTAGCAATAATTAAAACTTAAAGATTCAATGCAAAAACATTAAACAATGCGAACTATTCATCAAATAAAGCATTTCACAACGTTAAATAGTTATTTTTTTATGAGGAAATTATCAAAATTAACCTTATAAAATTATAGAATTTTGCTTTTAACCAAAGCAATAGTTTTCATGTTTTTAATCCATGTGAAAATATCATTTCACCCCATAGTCGGATAATTACAAAATTACCTTTTTATGTTATTCTTCAATATTTTTCTTATCCCTCTTTTATCTTTTTACAATCAGATACTGTACAACAATTCTCTTTCAAATGTATCACTATTTCTTACGGTTCTATATCAAACATGAACATAGTAAGAGTTGGTGACAAAAATCATTGAAAATCTTAAAGAAAAATGATTTTCAAAGTTGAGGTTCAATTCACGCTATAAAACTTCAAGATGTATAAAACTGTAATTATTTGGGTTAATTGCACAAACTTACCATGTGATTTTCCTTTATAGCAAAATATTCAACAAATAGCCTTAATCACACAAACAACCCCTACTGTTAGTGGTCAACCGTTAGATTTAACAGTTGACTTTAATGCTTAAGGGTAACATAGTCATTTTACAAATCAAATAAAAATAAAATTTAAAAAAATCTCAATACTTTATATAATTACATATCTACCCACAAAAGAATGATAAATGGAATCCATATTTATCTATAATTATAATTCAACCCCAAAATTAAAAAAAAAATAACTTAATTAAATTTCAGCCCTATCTCTGATGGAGAACCATTACACCACCGTTACCCACCATCAATCGTTCGAAGTTCGATGACCACACCAACACCAATCCTTCGAAGTTAGATGACCACACCACCACTGCAACCACAACAACTTTCTTCACAAGCCCACCACCACCAACATCAACAGACTCATCACAACGCCGCACTCTGTTTGATTTTCTTCTTGTTCATAAATTATATCTGAAAGCCTAATCGAAGACAAAGATCGGCTTCCTTTTCTTAAAATAGAACTTGAAATTGATAATTCTCTGCCTCGTTTTTGTTCTTGTTCTTCTTGTTTAAATTCTCTTCTTTTCTGGGTATTTTTTTGTTTTTGAAGTTGAAGATGATAGAATGGGTATCGAATCAGAGCTAGTTGAGATCTTGAGAGGATAGATTTTTCCACCATCGAAGGGCTCATTGGCAGATAAAGAAGTTCTTTCAAGTTGGCCACTAAAATTGAACTCGAAATCTTCATGATCTTCTTCTTCTCTGTTGATTTGATCGACATTGAAGACTCTGTTTGATGAATTAATGGAGGAAGAGGAGGAGACACGAGAAGGACTTGTGGGGGCATTGAAGAAGAAGTTGTCGAATCTTTGAGGACTTGAAGGAGCAGTCATGTATGGAGAAGAACAAGCATTGTCGAAATTGAAGTCCATGGAAGCTGGAATAGGCATCATCACCACCTCCACCTCCAATTTTTTTTTTTTTTTTTTTTAAAAATGCTCTGTGTGTGTTCTAGGTTTGGTGGTTGATGATGATGACTAATGAATTTGTTTTGTTTTGTTTTGTTTTTTTTTTGTTTTTTCTAATTATCTCCATCGTATTGAATCTGGATTATTAAGGGCATTTTAATCTTTTTCAAGTCAACCGTTAAATCTAACTTTTGACCACTAACAGTAGGGGTTGTTTGTGTGATTAAGGCCATTTGTTGAATATTTTGCTACAAAGTAAAAACACATGGCAAGTTTGTGCAATTAACCCTAATTATTTCCATTGTTACTCCATTTACTTGTTGAATTTGGGTCGTTTGTTTCGATAGTTGAATATTTGGGGGAAAAATACAAGGGTAATTTAGGAAATAGATGTAAAACAGAGGGTGATCGTTTGAATTGAGTGGGCAGTAGCAGCAAAAGCACCAGCAAGAGCATTACTCATTTCTCTCTTGTTGTTATTATAATTTTTCCAGATCCAAATCCAAATCCAAATCCAACCCAACTTCAAGTCTTCAACTAACAAAACACAGCTTGAATTGTTGAATTCAACCAAATTTGATCCAACTTTGATGGTTGTTGAACACTGATAAGAAAATGGAACCACAGCCTTCCTTGACGAAGACGATCTCCGATGCCAGTATCCAGAGCCTCTCTTCCATCCTCAACAACCCTAACGTCGGCTCCGACGCCTCCTGGGTCGGCTGGTGGTCCTCCTCCACCTTAATTTCTCCTCCCGAATTCGCTCCTCTCTCTACCACAAAAGCCGCCTCTGAAATCACCCGATCCGATTTTAATCCCTATCTCTCCTCCATCTCCGATCCCTACAGCCGATTCGAGGACATCCGCGACCATGCCACCAAGGAGGAGAGCGTCGATTTCGGAGGTCAAGGGGAGGCACTCGTCGCCTGCCTCCGCGAGGTTCCCGCGCTTTATTTCAAAGAGGATTTCTCCTTGTCCGAAGGACCCACCTTCCGCGCCGCCTGTCCCTTCTCCAACTTCTCCGAAAACCTTGTCTTGCAGGAGAAGCTCTCGCAGTACCTCGACGTTGTGGAGCTGCATTTGGTCAAGGAGATTTCACTGCGCTCCAATTCTTTCTTCGAGGCGCAAGGCCAGTTGCAGGACTTGAATGTCAAGATTGTCGAGGGTTGTAGTCGGATACGGGAGCTCAAGGAGACCATACGACTTCTGGATGCTGATTTGGTGGACTCCGCCCGCCAGATTCAGGATTTGAATGCTACCAGGAGTAATTTGTTGGCTCTGCAAGACAAGTTGAGGCTTATATTGAATGTCAACCAAGCTTTATCCGCTCTTAAGCTGGTAATTTTTTTATTTATTTTTTTTTTTTGAGAATTCTGGTTTCTCAATGTGTAAAATCTAAAATATCTGTGTATTCAGGATATACACATTACATATATATATATACTAGTTAATTTATTATATGGGGTTCTTTTGAAAGGTTCTTGTGCTATTCTCAAGTCTAGTGAAATCTGTAGACTTTGTGGGGATAACAAAGTTTGCTAAACCATGTAAAATTGTTCTGTTGTTTTTGGTGTTTGCGCCTGAATTCATTTTCAGTTTATTTGCTGGTATTGTTATTTATTTATTTTTATTTTTTTTCTTTAGCATTGCTCACAAAAATGATCGTGTCTTAGTGGATTTATTCTGTAAAACAAAGAAAGGATGTTATGAACACAACAATTAGTGTTGGAGAATAGGTTAGGGAACATTGTATTCAAAATAATCAAATAGTTATTGACACTGGTAAACTTTTATTATTTAGAACTTTGGCATTGGTTTTTTTGATGTCGGAAAATGAATTGTTTAATGTTTCTGTCACGCAGCTTGTTGCATCTGCTGATTGTGCTGGCGCTTTGGATGTGACGGATGATTTGCAGCATTTGTTGGTATGTTTTCGTCGACTGATGAAATCATGGTTTAAAGTTTACATGTTTCCATTATCTTACTGCTTTTCTCTGTGTTTGATAGGTTGGGGATGAGCTTTCTGGTCTACATTGCTTTCGTCATCTTCGGGAGCATGTAGCTACTTCAATAGATTCCATTAACGGGTACAATATCTGTATTCTATGGTGAAATTAGTCTGTGGTGTTTATGTACATCTCCACATTTATTCATCATAATACTACATAATATATTTTGTAGCTTATCAAATGAAAAAAAAAAAAAAAAAAAAACCTGTGACATGTATTTGTTCTTACTTCTGCTGCCCTAAAAAAAATCCTTGTTAAGCTGAGTTGCTTCTGAATTGTCTATTCAACTATAAAGTAGTGATTCCAATGCACATATTCTGTCCTAGCATGTGGGGAAGTGAAGGAACACATTTCTTTCTATTTTTGGTGTCTTCTTCTTGTGTTATTTCTGTAATTAAATATCCACCTCTCAACTTATAATTTAGATCTTCGAGTGAGAATTGGTGATGGATCAGTGGTTGATAATTCACCTCTGACACTAGCAATGGTGGTGGAGGCGACGTTGGTGTTGTGGAGATTTTTTTTGTACTTGATACTAGAAAATGGCAAACTTTTCAGTTGGTGCCTTGTTTACGTATGTCATTTCATTTTAACCAAAATCAAATTAGTAACTTGGCACTTGTGTGCAGCTTTGTATTTTTACAATGTGTTTAATAATCCTTTTAGTCAAAGAAGTTGGAAATTGATTAGGAGAAAGTGAGGAAAATGGAAAGTGGCTCTTCTACTTGAAATGTACAACCCTCTCTTGGTAGCTCTGCCTTATATGGACCGTGTAATTTACTCTTGATCTGATTTTTTTTTAAACATGTTGAAATCTTTCTATTTTCAATTATCTTACAATTTGCTCTATCAAAATAATATTTAAAGAATCGATATGCATCTGTTAGTGTTTGGCAGTCACAACCCTGGCTGGTGTAGTTTAAAGATTGCATCAGATAGTTTTTATTGCTGTGAGAGTTTGTTTCTTCTACAGATTTAGAACATGTTTGAAAACCTTTCTTCTATTGCTTACTGGGTGAGTAGGGTTTAGTATAAATCTTGATTTATGGTTTTTTTTTTAATGACAGAACTGTTTTAGGATTGTAAATTGTAAATTTGAAATATATTTTTAAAAGCTTAATGTTTAAAGGAAATGGTGATTGAACTTGAGAATTCAACATATAAAACTCTAAGGATATTGAAACTTCAACATTCACAAAAACCAGTAGTTGACATCATTACTATCTCTGTATAAGTGTGCATTATAATTTAATGAACAGGTCTCTTTGGTATATTGCATATTTTCTTTAGCTTATCAGTCCTGTTCTGTTCCTTAAAAACCTTATTATACATTTTGCAATTTCAGTTTGGTCTTTCGTAACATCTTTGATTTACAAAATGTTTATCCTTGTTTTGGCATTTTGTTTCTATTTTTTAAACAAAAACTAGAATTGTTTGAAGTTGATACTTTTTTAATTACTTATTAAGTTTATTTATGTAGCATTCTTTCAGCAGAGTTTATGCGTGCTTCAATACAAGATGCTGGGGATACTGATGCAATTATTTTATCGAGCGCAAAAGCAAGAGTATCCATTTCCTCAAATGGAAAATATGATAAAGTAAGCTTAATTTAAGATGTTCTCAGTTGAGACTAAGATCTCTTGTTTTTTTCTTCTTCCTTATTTAAAAAAAAAAAAAACAAAAAAAAAAACAAAAAATTAGTTATATAAAATGTAGTCCTCGTAAGAATATCATAACCATTTTAAATCAAAACTGTGGAATGCTTTAATAAATTGGGGCCATTTTAGTATTACATATCAACCAAAGCACCTACTAGTTATTTCCCAGATCCATAAAATGAGTTTTTTTGTTGCAGATAATTGGGCACTATTGTTGCTCAACTAGGTTCTGGGATCTTTTTGCTTAAATGTATGTTCATTGATCCCTACCACATAGTCATCATATTAGAGTACCTTAATAATTTTAGCTTTAATGTGCTAATCTGTAGATCAGAAAGCTTTAAGAATTTTTGGGTAAGAGTATAGTAGCTCAAGTAGAGAAAACTGGGCGGGTATATGCAGATAACAGAAAGAAAGAACCTAGGGAGATATCGAAAGATGACAGAAAGTATAAATTAGAACACCCCAAAAATTCTTATACAATACAGAATATTGTATAACCAAGCGGGCTTTAGATAACTCATCACTTGTTGGATATGAGGGACATGCTCCTTCATGGTCTTACACTCTTACTATAGTTAATATGTCATCTAAGCACACAACCAGAAATTGACAAATGAAAGGTTGAAATATTTAATAGTCACACTCCTGATGGTGCTAGGTGTATTGTAGCCAAAAGGAACAACCAGCCACTCCTATATCCCATTATTAGTTTTGAAGGCAGTTTTCTTCATCCCCAGTATTCTGTGATGCCAGTCTTGATATTTAAGCATTGAAAAGGTGATAGATATAGATATCATATCTAGTTTATCTGAATGATTTGCCAGACAGAGGCTAGGGCAGCTTCCTTCCCGCCGCATCTTCATCTAGTTATGGGACTGGAAGCAATATTTGCAGTTATTTTGTCGATGGCACAACTGCCCGATTATGCATGTGACATGTCAACTTCCATTGTTGTTTCTTATTGGTTAATAAAGCAATTACAGCACAAGGACTTGAAATTTCCTTATTATCCTTTTGACTAGAGCTTATCTTCTTGTTTCCTTATGGGCCTAATGCAATAGGCTGGTGGATTAGGTCATTGTATGCTAGACATCTCTGATAGGTGGCAATGTGTTTGTCTAGTCATTTGGAGTGACTATATATTTCTTCAGAGAAGTCTAAATGCTGTGTCAGGCAACATTTTCGGCTGATCAAAGCATGTTCCTTGTCTGTCCTAGCTATGAAGAAAGTATTTTGAGATCATGTCTTCAGTCCTCTGGTCCTTGATGCCAGGAGTACAATTCTTCTGTAAAGATTTATATATTAATTTGAGCATCATATCCTGACTTTGCATATGCAATATGAGCAGTCAGTTGTGCCTAGTTTTTGTGTCTTCTGTCTTAAATGTATGTCTTTGATAATTTTTTTTTTATAGATAAAATCGGACAGACCTGGAGGGAAAAGGCACTATCATATATTCATATGTTGAAAAACCTCTAGGCAGGACCATATATAGATAAATAAAAAGGAAACAAAAGAAAAAACGAGGGAAAATAAAAGTGAAAGTAGGGGGGCTTGCATGTCCTAAAACAATAAACTAAATAGGCACGCAGACCGTATTTGATATATTTAACTGCACTATTGTTATCAAATTGTTTTTGTTATTACAGGACCTTCAGGATTCAGTTTGTTGATGTAGTTTGTTGAACTGATTATTTCGATTAATTTGTTACCAGGTTATATTGGATGAGGAAGAAACATCTAGTTTTCGAGATCGCCTTCTTCCTCTCATCATTGGATTGCTCAGAACAGTAAGTAATTTTCTGCGATTATTTTTTGTATTATTCGTTTCTATTGTTCTTAATCATGAAATTCAATCAGTTTGCCTGGGTCCATTGATCATATAATGCTTTCATTTCCTATTGTGAAATAATGGAGTTAGCCCTGGGCTCAGTAAACGTCTGACAAAGTAATGTCTGTTGACAGGGTAAGCTCCCCTCTGTTTTGAGGATGTATCGCGACACACTTACTGCTGATATGAAAACTGCTATTAAGACTGCAGTCGCAGAGCTGCTCCCTGTTCTTGTTGCTCGACCTATAGAGTCTGATTTCACACCTGGAGAGCGTACAGTGGATGCAGATGGTGAGCAGATAATAATATCATAATTATGTTATTCCACTTCTTTACATATAATGAGCGTGTCTGTTATAAATTTCAGTTATTTTAATGCTAATGTGGTGACTCAGGTGGTGGCTCGTCACTTGCCAGCAAGTTGAGGAGCCTGTCATCCGAAAGCTTTGTTCAGCTTTTGGGTGCTATTTTCATGATTGTTCAGGTAATGTATACATTACTATCTGCTTATGCCTGGAGCTGTTAAAAGTTTTTAGAACATGTGTCATGTATACTTATTATATGTGATCAGAAATGATGCTCTTGGTCTGGACTCTGGCGTATAAGTGCAGAATGGAGGACAAATTGGTGACTAAGATTATCTCCAAAATATTTGAGGCTGACAGTGCATACCAAAAAACCAGCTTTATGTATTTATTGTGAGAATTTTCAATGGAATAATCCAAGACTAAAACCTTGTCGCGTTTGCATTTTGGATATTTAGGATACACAAGTTTCTAGGAGTATCTAAGATAGGATGGTTTATTTGTGAAAATGCTAACATATTCTGCTCATTGAGTCAATTCTGGTCCATGTACAATGTAAAGGAGTTGGATTCATCTCACATTTCATTTTAAAGGGGTGGGGAAAGAATTGAGTCAATGCTAACTTTGGTACTTTTATTCCCTTCAAGATTGATGACTGCAATGAGCTTTAACCACTGGGTGGAGAAATTGCATCTCTTTCCCAATGATTTTGATTCCTTATTCTTTTGTCTTCTATTTTAGTGGGCATGTAGGGGGATTGAGTTTCTATGTTGCAATGTGAGTATTTGAATAAGAACTAAAAGTTTATTAATAGAAAAAGAAGATAGAAGGAAAAGTGAGCAATCTATCTACGAAGCAAAAACAAAAACCAGGCATAGAGTTAGACAGATACTAGAGTAGGCAGCAACAGGACCTAACAGAAATTGTCCCCCATAAACACTTGGAATTCAGACACATTCTAATTATTTATTTGGTTCAGCTTTAATTAAGATGGATGGATAATTGTTAACATGCTCTTTTGCTTGCCTAATGCGAATGCTAAGTTTTCTTGATGAATTAATAGTTAAAAAAAAAGATGTAATATGAATTCTTTTCTCTTAGTGAATGCAGGCACATTTAATGCGGGCTGCTGATGTGAAAAAGGCCATCGAGTGGATTATGTGCAACCTTGATGATCATTATGCTGCTGATTCTGTTGCTGCTGCAATTGCACTTGGTGCTGCTGCAGCAGAAACAGCTCAAGAGAATCATAGTCAAAGTGGTTTGCTTCTACCATATTCACCTCAAAGAAGTGCCACCAAGGTTCCTTCAGTTCAGGTAAAAGCAAATGATGCAGCAAGCCCCACAAATATGTCAAGAAATTTTAGGTAAGGCCTGCCTTGTTCTGTTTTGTTAGTTCTGTTTATATGATTAAGTTCACATGTACTTTTTTTTCCTCCTCTGTATTATCTTATTGTTTAGTTGATTTACATATGTGCTTATGTTGTTTATATGTATTGAGTTATTTTAGGTAGGAACTTCTATATTTTTGTTTTCCTCTTAACTCGGTATTTACAGAGAGTACCAATGTTTTGTTATCATATTGATGTACAGATTTTTGAGGTTTTTATAGAAACTTTATGTTCCTAGTTTATAAAGAAAAGGAAAAAAAAAGTAAAAATTAGTATAATCTACTTCTCTCGTTGGAGTGATTTCTTATAATATCGTCATGTTGGATAAGATATTTGTAACACATTTCAATTGGTAAAAGCTGAACAAGTCCTATTTGCAGTTGTTACCTATGTACTTTGTTTAAAGAAGGTTAGCATTACTTGGGTAGAAATGGAGGTGGAATATGGTTTATCAATTTGTGCATGCTAACTTTTGTATGTGATTTGATTTCTGTGGAGATAAGAATGAGTAGTTTCAGTATAGTATTGGGTTTAATGGTGGAAGATGATCCTATCTTCTAGGATTCAATTTATAGCTTTTAAAATTAATCATAAGATATAGCTGATGGAAAAACCTTTTAAACAAATAAACAATATGAGTAGTCTCTCCACTAATGGAGAAAGATGACAAAGTGATAATGACAACAGATCATAGTCTTTGTAGTTCTAGCAGAAATAGAAGTGAATGAAACCAATTGCTTCTTTTTAAAATTGTGTGCCTAGTCGGGGACAGTGGCAGAAAAACAACTTATTCTCTGTTTTGAGGTATTACAATTAGATTCTTAAGATCATGATGGGATCTGTAATTTTTATTTTTATTTAATTATTATTAGACTATTAAAGCATCAGTGGCACTTTTTATTATATGCTTTTCTGTTTGTTGAAGCTAACTACTCTATTTTATTTGCTAGGAAATGAAAATCATTAGAAGTATAGTTTGGTTTATAAATAGCATAACTTTAATGCTAACACTCCTATATAGCTTTTCATGATAATGTTTGAAACTGAGGATCACGTGTTTCCATTTTTCATATTTTTTGTTTTTGTTTGCTTTTCCATTTTTCATATTAAAAACAAGCATTGCATTCAAATGTTGCATTTTTTAAAATGATCTTGGCACTAGCCCTTTACCATCAATTCTTCATCTAATGTACACCTCCCCAGTGGTGAATATGAAGAGGCTAAGTAGTTCACCTATTGGTTGGCAGTTGGCTTTAACAAGAAAACCTGGTGGGAAGTGTTGATTGGCAATGTTGTGTATGACAATTCATATCTTTTCTTTTTGTGATTAACAAATTGATATTTTATTTTGTGATTTTATGCAGTAAGTTAAGAGTCCTTTTAAAAGTGCATTATAAATGATTTCTCATTTGCTTAGCTCATTTGTAACCATGTTATTGCATAATCATTACTTCTCTGCATTGTATCTGCTCCCTACCTTGCTGTAACAGGCCATTAGTTTTCCCTCTTTCTAATATCAGCTGTTTAATCATTCTAGTAGAATGCATCATGTGATGTGAATTGTTTCTGTAGAACCTGCTTGAGTTAGACTTGCACAAAAGGAATTTTGATTCTACTTCTCCCATTGTTGTTCATGTTGCATCTCTAAATCCTAAAAGTCACGTTTAACGTTAAATTTATTGTTCTCAAAAGTAATTTCTACTTCCTGAGGTTTTGGCTTGTTCCCAAATTTTATTGATATCAAAACTGTGGATATTATATCCTGCCATTGACAGAGCCGATGTATTGAGAGAAAATACAGAAGCTGTCTTTGCTGCGTGTGATGCTGCTCATGGAAGATGGGCAAAACTCCTTGGGGTCCGTGTACTACTGCATCCCAGGCTAAGATTGCAGGAATTTTTAAGTATATATAGCATCACCCAAGAGTTTATCACTGCTACAGAGAAGGTATCATCTTTTCATTTTTCTTTATCGGAATTGGAGAATGCAAGTTACCTGTTTGTGATTATGATTTCATTTTATTCTAACATGAACAGGTTGGTGGAAGGTTGGGATATAGCATTCGAGGAACATTGCAGTCACAAGCCAAAGCCTTTGTTGATTTCCAGCATGAATCTCGAGTGAGTTTGTTTGAATTCCAGCTTAATAATATATTGTTCTTAGAGGACTTCTGTTTTATTATGACGTTTGTTGGTGGTCTATGTTGCACGGACACCGACACTGCAACACGTGATATGGGGATACGGCAAATCTCCAAAAACTAGGATACAGATACGGCAATTAAAATAATATATTTTTATATTTAAAATATATATATATATATAAAAAGATAATTCAATAAAACACAAGCAACAAGTTTCTAGAATTCAGTAACATTAAAAACAAACATAAACATTGTCACATATAACATATTCCAAAATCCAAATAAAACATAAAAAAACTCATAAATACCTGTTGTCTAAAAACTCATAAATACCTGTTGTCTAAAAAACTCATAAAACATATCAACAATCTATCGTCTAAAATGATGTACCTAGTAAATCAGTAGAAGTTGAGAACTGTAGAAGAGTTGAAAAGTGAAAGAAAAGTTAGAAAACAAATTCCGGTTGAATATTGAAGAATGAAGACTTGAAGGCTTGAAGCTCGTTGGCGTTTCCTTCTTCTTCCTCTTTTCTTCTCTTCTCTTCTCTTCTCTCTGTTTTTCCAGAACTTCCAGCGGCAGCGGCAGCACTCAACAAATTTTATGAAAGTATGAAAGCCTAACCTATAATGTTTGAATAATTAGATTTTGACCCCTACATTTTTTTTAATTCATATTTTGACCCCTGTTTTTTAAAAATAATTGCAAAACTGTCCCGCCGTGTCTTGTGTCCCAGCTGTATCCTCTGCGTGTCCCCTCCGTTGACTTTTGAAAAAGTGAACGGACACGTCTTTTGCCATGTCTGACACGGGCTGCATCCTCTGGAGGAGTGTCCATGCTACACAGTTGGTGGTTATTGGACTGATCTTTTTATTGGTTATTCCAGATGACAAAAATTAAGGCAGTTCTTGACCAAGAAACATGGGTGGAAGTAGATGTTCCTGATGAATTTCAGACCATTGTTGCGTCACTATTTTCCTCTGAAGCATTGGTTTCTGGGAGTACAGATGATGTCCAAGGTAATATGACAACATACAGTGAAGTAGGCACAAGTAATGATAGTACAATCATTGCTCCCAGTGGACCACAAAATTCGCACCAACAAATTGAGCGGAGTGATTCAAGTGAAGTAATAGCATCAAATTCTGCTCAATCGAACTCTGCTTCTTCTGCTGAGGCAAATGCAAATAGTAAAGTCGATGCCACATCTTCTTCTGTTCAGACTAATAGTAGTAACACGAAGGAGCGTGTAAAATCTACCTCTCAAACCCTTAGTTATGGTGGTGTTGGTTATCACATGGTAAACTGGTTAGTTATCTTGATTTGCTTTTCTTTTCATTCTTTAGAATATGTTGTACTTAGCTACAGCTTCCACAAATTGTTTATTTGGAATTGTCAAGTCTGCTCTACATATATATTTGTACTCTTCATTTGCCAATACAAAATTGAGATGCACATCTTCAGATCTTCTATGTTTAGTTTACTACCTATTATGAATATTATTTTTGTAACAAGAAAAAAGTTTTTCATGAACAAGAACTGATTTTTTTTTCTTTTGTTTCCTTTATCAGTGGCTTAATATTACTCAAGATGTTGTCAGAGTACATTGATATGAATAACTTTTTGCCAGCACTGTCTTCAGAAGTTGTTCATCGTGTTGTGGAGATATTAAAATTTTTCAATACCAGGACTTGTCAGCTTGTTCTTGGTGCAGGCGCCATGCAGGTAAAAGTTCTGCCTGTTAATTGGTAAATACATAGATTTTCAACCATAATGAAATTCTGAATTGGTTCCAAATTTGATATCATAATATATATATATATATATATATATATTCTGTATTTAACTTTACATGTGTATTCATAAGTGGCATACCCTGCTATAGGCAATGCTTTGTTCTATCTACTTACAGTTCTCTTTAAGTGAACTCAATTTTGATGCAGGTTAATACCCTATATCTTAATTCCTATAAAAAAAAAATAAAAAAATCTTTATATTGTAATTGCATTTTGTGGAATTGCAGGTGTCTGGTTTAAAGTCCATCACTTCTAAACACCTGGCCCTGGCAAGTCAAGTTATCAGTTTTACTTATGCTATTATTCCTGGTAGGTGAAGATATATTAATGTATTTTTACTTGTGATTTTAGTTGTCTTTTTCTTGTAGATAGTATGCTGTTCCAATTGCATTAACACTCTTGTATTTTATTTGCAACTTCTATTGACGCATTTTGTGCATGATGTGAAGGTTATATTACTGTTGACCTTGTTTGCATGGCTGTTTGATTCTGTTTATTTATCTTGTGTCTCTCTCTTTTTGATATCTGGGTACACTAAGCTATAGCAGGCTGTTTTGGTCAATACATAAATTTATGTGCAATAATAGAGGCGTCTTCGAGGGGAAAAGGCTTTATTCTTAATTTTAATTAATATTTAGCTCTTAAACACGATTCAGAAATTTCATTTTTAGCCACATGTTGCTCCCACACATCTCATCCTATACACAAAACATAAATTAGAGTGAACCATTGGTAAGATGGGGATTTGATCCTTAAGCCTTTTACTCCACCGCAAGAATCTAACTTGTTAAATTTTCATAATTGTTGTATTTTTTATGTTTATGTGAAGTGATACATATATTAATGGATAACCTTACAACCCAAAAGACTAGTCTAATGGATTTTTTTATAGAACATTTGACACATTTTATTGTCCATTGGATTTTGGTTTGGATGGACAAGATTAAATTCTTTTTATTCTCCTTTTTCTTTCTTCATTCAATGTTTTTATTTTCTCTCTCATATTTATTCTTTTTTCTCCTAAATTTTATTATTATTCAAATCTCATTCCTCTTTTTATTTTTCTCTCCTTTTTTTTTCTTCTTTCCTTTCCATATTTTTTTACAAATAAAAAATGATGACATGAATAAGGTTTTTGGTTTTAAATGAACCAAATGGAGAAATAATAACCGTAAAAAGAGAGATAAATAACATGAAAAGAAAAGAAGAAAAAAAATAGAGGAGAGAAAAATTAGAAGAGGAAAGAGATTTGAATAAAATAATAAAATTTAGGAAAGATTAAAGAATAAATATGGCAGAGAAAATATTAACATTAATGGAGAAAGAAAAAAGTGAAACAAAAGAATTCAATCTTGTCCATCCAAACAAAGATCCAATAGACAATAAATTGTGTCAAGTGTTGTGTAAAAAATTGCGGCCATGGATCATGCCCATATATATAGAAATTATCAAGTTCAGGATCTCGTACAAAAAATTTGTGCGGTTCCATTGATTCCAATAAATTGGAATAAGTGAAATCGTACAAAAAATTCGTGCGGGATTCCGCACTAGAAAACTACTATATATATATATATATATATGTATAGATAGATAGATAGCTTACTTTAATTTCGGTAAGGACCTTAATGAAATCACATCTATTTTTATAAATTTTGATTTGAATTTTTTTGTGGATGATGAATAAATTCATATTTTGTTATTATTCTTCTCCGTATATGAAGGTAATTTATAGGAGAAATATAATTAGGAAAGAATCAAAAAATACTATAATTCAACTAATTGATTCCTTAATCAAAACAGATAGAAAAATGCAATTAGGAAAGAATCAGGAAATCCTATAATTAAGCTAATTGATTCCTTATCAAAATAGAAGTCCTATACTTTAATGACAAATATTCCAACACCCCCCTCAAGTTGGTGCATAGATGTCACTTATGCTCAACTTGCTAATTAAGTCATGGAAGCTCCTTCCATTAATAGCCTTCGTAAGGATATCTGCAAGCTAGTCTTTATTTGTAGGTGGTACCGGTGGTCGGAGATAGAAGGGCTGGCTATGAGGCTTACTGGAAAACAAAAAAGGTTGAAAACAAGCAATAGTCCTATTAGCAACTTATAGAAGTAGAAAAGAAAGAAAAAAGGGAACAAAAAAGGTTGAAAATAGGCAATAGTCCTGTTAGCAACTTATAGAAGTAGAAAAGAAAGAAAAAGGGGTAGAAAAGTTGAAAACAAGCAATAGTCATGTTAGCAACTTATAGAAGTAGAAAAGAAAGAAAAAATGGTAGAAAAGTTGAAAACAGGCAATAGTCCTTCATAGTAGTTCTGTTTAGTAGTAGAGAAGTTGAAAACAGGCAATATTCCTACTAGCAACTTATAGTAGTAGTAGTAGAAAAACAGGCAGCAATCCTATTTAGTAGTAGAAATGTTGAAAACAGACAATAGTCTTGTTAGCAACTTATAGAAGTAGAAAAGAAAGAAAAAAGGGATAGCTTGACCCATCTAGTTTAATCTAAAAATCTCAATTTTAGATGAGTTGTCGTGAGAATAAACCGGAGGGAGTGTTGGAGGTGGTGGTGGTACCATGTGGCTTGACACATTTGATTCTTCAACATTTGGATTTGCCATAGTAGCAGTAGCAGCGGAAGCAAAAGAAATAACATAGTTTTTTTTTTTGAAACCATAGCAATACTATAGATGGGAAAAAAAAAAATGAGAAATGATTTGCGCAACTCCGGTTGCGCAACCTTTGCGGCCCCATAGTGCATTTTTGAAAAAAAAACATGTGGGTCCCACGTATTAAATGCACGGACCCCACATGTTTTTTACAAAAATTGCACTACGGGGCTGCAAAGGTTGCGCGACCCTGGTTGCGCATAGAATCACTCAAAAAAAATTATAGTTTTTTTTTTTTTTTTTTTTGTTTTTTTTTGTTTTTTTTGTTTTTTGTTTTGAAACAATAACAGAAGAGAAACCTAAAAATTTGTTTTAAGCTTTGATACCATAAACAAATTCATATTTTGTTATTATTCTTCTCCGTATAAGAGGTAATTTACAGGAGAAATACAACTAGGAAAGAATCAGAAAATTCTATAATTAAGCTAATTGATTCCTTAATCAAAACAGATAGAGAAATACAATTAGGAAAGAATCAGGAAATCCTATAATTAAGCTAATTAATTCTTTATCAAAATAGAAGTCCTACACATTAATGACAAATATTCTAATAGATGATAGATTCATTGAAATCTATCTATGAATAAAATTTGAGAATTTTTCAAGTACTAGAACTATTTTTTTGAATTTTCCTATATTTATCTCATTTGTCTAATGCCTTTATATTTAGCCAAATCAAGATAAATAGTTTCGGAGCTTGAAAAATTTTCAAATTTTATTCATAGGTAGATTTCATTAAACTTATCATCCATAAAAAAATTCAGATCAAAATTCATAAAAATCTATGTGATTTCATGAAGGTCCTTATCGAAATTAAAGTAAGGTATACCTCACTTGATAATTACTATATATATATATATATATATATATATATTTATTTATAAATAGATACCTTTCTTTATTTATTTATTTTTAATTTTTTTTTTTTTTAATGTAAGATTCATCATATTTTCTTTAGCTTCACATGTGATCCCTTGTTGGCTTTGATTGGCCACCCATTTTTTTCTTTTCCTTTTTTATTATTTTGAATTGTCGTTAGAGCTCAGCCCTGGCTCATGATGACGTTCGTAAAAAACTGATAACATGCTAAATTTTCATAATTGTTTTATTTTTTTTATGTTTATGAGAAGTGATACATACATACAACCCTCAAAAGACTAGCCTATTGGGTTGTGGCATCCATTGATATATGTATTCCTTCTCTACTTTTTATCTTTTTAATGTGAGATTCATCTCATCTTCTTTAGCTTCACATATGAGTTCTCTAACATAACTGACTATAAAATTCACTTGGTGACAAATTTGGAGAAAGCTCTGAACTTTTTAAGTACGTAAAATTTATGAACTTGGTTTATTCACATGGAAACATTGTGAACTTGTGTAGAATTCAAATTTTTTTCACTAATTAAATGTACATGCTGCACAACCTAGCATTTGGTCCATTTTACTGGCTTGCTTTGTGTTCTGGTCTTGTTATAAGCCAGAAAAGAGTTTCAACATTTCTTTGTGGTTAATTTTGTGTCATGCTTACGGTGATTTGATGTGTCTTTGGAGTGCATTTATCTGTTGTCTTTTGTGTGCATGGTTGGGATATGTATTCATATATATAGTATCTGAGACACGACTCTGTGTTTGGACTAAGCAATCAGGCAAATTCTCTTTCTAAAAGTACCTGAGACACGAAAAGCATTGCTGATGTTGGAGATTGATCGAGTAGCTCAGGTACATTCATGTTTCTTAATCCTCTATTTTTTTTGTTACACTAAATGTAAACCAAACCCTCCCAAACCCATATGTGAGTGAGATTCAAACTGACCTCTTGCATAACCACAAAAAGCCTTACCAGCTGAACTAACTAGTACCCACGGTTATTTTCTTTATCTCTTTCATCTAGTTTTGAGTTTATTAAGTCAGTACCCAAATTTTAATTGAAGCTTTCAGTTGATGGTAACTGATGATACACACCTGAGAACATTTTTGTATCATTTTGGGTTTGACAGTTTATACAATCTTAAACTAAGTAGAAACCTGTTTACTGTTCATTGTGAAATTGAATATTTTATAGGATCTCAGATAAAATCGTAATTATCATAATTTTATTCTTTTAAAAGTTCAGTTCTGTTATCTTGCAACTTATCACAAATTACCATTGTTGTTGATGTTAATTTACTCATTGATGATTAATAAGAAATTTAAACGTGCCGCTTTCATAATTCTTTTAGTTTTTATTCTTTTAAAATTTGTCCTGTTATCTTGCAACTTATCACAAATTACCATTGTTGCTGATGTTAATATAGCCATTCATGTTTAATAAGAAATTTTAATCTTCCGCTTTTTTTAGATGGAGCCCTAACATCATCATCATCAACTTGCTTTTCTTATGTACATCCAAGTTATACTTTCAGCTTGTGCAATGTTTTTCAAGGAATGCATATATGTTTACAATTTGTTCTTATGAATTCTGCATCAAGGAAATGTTCTGTTATAAGATTTAGGCATGTAAATTCAAATTACAGTTTAATTTTTTTACTTCTCAATTGATAGAGAGTATACTTATCTTTTATATGGGTTGATGATCAGGATTATAAGGTTCATCGAGATGAAATACATACAAAACTGGTCCAAATAATGAGGGAAAGGCTGTTAGTTCACCTACGCGGATTGCCTCAGATAGTTGAGAGTTGGAATAGACCTGATGATTCACAACCCAGTCAGTTTGCTCGATCACTTACAAAGGTTAGTGCTTTGTATTAAATATCTACCAAGAGTCCAATCTGAATATACGCTCTTTTTCCTCACAATTTTTGGTTTAACATGCTATTATTTTTCCCCAACCAATTGGATATGATTTTGTTGTTCAATCTGTTTATAGGAAGTGGGCTACCTTCAACGTGTCTTATCGCGAACTTTACATGAGGTTGATGTTCAAGCAATTTTTAGGTGAGTTATTTTTTAAGGGTAAATAAATGTTGAATATCATTATGCCTAGTGGCCCTGGCCTCTAGTAAACTATCTGTTTTGGTGCGGCATTAGAATTTCATGAAATTAAATAAGAGGAACTATTTAATGCTCAAACATTCTGGAGGTAGAATATAAATGATGTAAACTTCTCAGTGAATTTGCTTCGTGATCTCATCTCATGTTCTTATAACTGCAATACGTTGTAGCAATTTACTCTGTGAAGATGCCATAAATGACATTACTTATCATTATTTTTTACTTTTATTTATCACTGTGGTGCTGCATTGTTTAAGTGATAGTTAGATTATCCACTGATAATAATTTGCTATGCATTGGGATGAAAGGAAATGTTTCTGTATGATTTATTCCAGAAGCTAGTGAATCTGTTATTCCTCTTATTCAGAATGCTGGCTGACAATGTTTAGTGGGATATCACTTAATGATGTGGAAAGTGTTTCTACCAAATTCTCTGGGATTTCCTTTTTCCTAATGACCATCTTGGAACTGATCTTCTGATTCACTTTGTGTTTACTTAGCATCATCATGAAAAGGGTTCTCACGGAGTATATCCTTATTCTTATCTTCAAAATTACCATATGGCGTACCCAAGGATCCATATGCCTTCTAAAGTATCTGTGCTCTTTGCTTGTACCTTCCACTGCATTGTGTATAGTCCACTACAAATCTTTGTCATGTGCATCATCTTAATCATCTTTGTCTGTTTGCATTGACTTTCCTCTATCTCCATAACCTCTTCCGCAATCTATCATGGCTATAATTGCAGAATCAACTCTGATCTAAATATCGTTGCTTAGGTCCAGGACCTTGTATCTTGGAGAAAGATGCTTGCCATTTCAATCTGATTGACCAAATGAGTGTTTAAGAGAACTTTTAGCCATAGAACAGAATGTCGTAGTTGTTAGAGTGCTTAAATATTATTGTTGAGCTATTTCGTATCAGTTTAAACTTTTAGGTGTGTTAGTAACAAATTATTAATTTTTGGGATCAAAGAGCAACATTAATTTTTGGATCAAAAATTTGATTTGAACTTTATAAGAAAAACTGCTTACACTGACTTAAAGAGGATCATTTATAGAAGATTTATTCAACGCTAAAACCTTAGTCTTGCATGTAACAGGTAAATCTCAATCATCCTAACTTATTTAAGTCACCTGCTAGTGATATAACCCTTTTAAGACATCAACAACATAACGTTAGATAGGACGTAAGTCTGAAAATAATTGACTAGATTATGCTAGTTAGTTGTTTGGTTGAGTATACTTATTTCCCGTTTTACTATGAGCTTTTATTCTCTTGCATCATTCGTCCTTCTCTTGACCTTTCCTGATTCAAATTTAATAAAATTGGTATAGACTTATAGCATGTGAGAATATCTGTCTAAAAAATGTTAGTTTTGTGACGCATGTCTTATTGATAGGAAATTCTGTTGGATGAAAACTTTATTTCCCTTCCATATTCTGTTATTGTTTCTTCTTTGTAGATAATCAAAGAGGGTTTTTGCTTAATATTATCCTTGCAATGTCATGACATGTACGATATACTTTTCTGCAGGCAAGTTGTTATAATCTTCCATTCCCAAATTTCAGAATCATTTTCTCGCTTAGAGATCAACACCCCACAACCAAAGGAGAGGTACTAACATCTGCCTTATCTTTTTTAGGAAAGCTGTATATTTGTGAAGAATTAGTTTTAGAACACTATACTGATACTGATTCTTTTATTCCATCAGGCTGCATCGGGATATTAAACACATTATTGCATGCATTCGATCATTGCCTTCTGATAATTTGAGTAATTCTGGAATTCCTAACTGGGGGCAACTTGATGAATTCTTGGTACAAAGATTTGGAGAAGAAGCTGGTTGACAAATTTTATTGTAGAGTAGAAAATTGATTGCTTCTTTGAAGAAGGCTAACCAGATTATGGAGAGAATGTATGGGATTTCAGAACCAATTCTCTGCCATATGCACTTGCCATCTAGAATTGAATTGAGGTAAATAAGATCGGAGACATTTATTATTTACTAAAAATCAAAGCATGTACTGTAGTGTGCATCTTCATTGGTGAGTGACTACAAACTGTATTTATAATGAAGTCCTAAAATCTGCATAATTAGAAGTTCTTTAAGATGACACAAGCCTGTTCTAATCTGTAGTGGCACTTATGCTTGTTTAGAGTCTCATTTTAATGGTTATTGGCCCCTTGGTTTCTTATTTTGCAGGTGTTGTGATTGTTTCCAGGCTTATATGGTTAAAGTACTAGTAGTGTATCAAATTCAAATGTCAACAACAACAAAGTGTATTTAAAACCAGACCTTTTGTAGCAACACGATATTATAGCATTTTTTGTTTTGTTCTGTTCCATGTATTTTTTGGGTTGAAGATGGAGCAGTATTCTTTTCCCTGATAGTTTGGTGATTAATTTGATAATTTTTGGAGTAAGTGTATCTCTATTCAGTTGTACATCTCACGAGCAAGAGGAATAGTACTTGTCGATAATGTTTTTTTTTAGCAGATGAAGATATATATCTGTAGGAGTTGCTTTGATTCCCCATCGGTCTTGCACAATTTATTCTCAATTGAATAATCAGTATATACACAAATAAGAGAAGCTTAAAATCCCATGGGGAGAGGTGTCCTCTAGAGGATTTTTATTTTATTTTTTAAATTCTCCAAAAAAAAAAAAATGTTAGATAACATTCACTAGTTGAAAATTTTACAATACAAAGCCCATCCAATCCAAAAGGGTGTATTTATCTTTTCAATTTTTTATATTTGTTAGATGAACTAGTTTGGGGTTTAGGTAAATAATTTCTAAATCAGCGGTTCGAATCCTATCGGTGGTAAAAAATTTAAATTTAAAATATATATGATTGTTAAAAAAAATAAAAAAGGGAGCAAAATCTGAAATATCAATCACTTTCCACTCAGAAGTTGTCGTCATCATCATCCATCTCCCTTAGAGAAAATCTTCCATGGGTCCGTCCCATATGTGATGTGTGTGGGACGGACCCAATCAGATCGTGACACCTGTCAAAACAATTAAAAACAAAAATTTACTTTTTTTTGACCAGTTACATGACTACACTTGGATAAGTTATTTAATTAATTAAAACCAATTAACAAAACCTGACTCATTCACGCAAAAACCTAGCTCATCAAACTCATCACTCATCAGATCATCTCTTTCTCTCTTCACAGCAAAATCTGCCGCCTCTCGCCTCTCAACTTCCATCTCTTCACGCAAAATCTCGGAAGGTCCCATTCAAGAGCATTCATTCAAGAGTATATTTATGTATATACTGCCGCCTCTCATCTCTCAACTTCAATATATGTTTAGGTAACATTCAAGAGTATTCATACTCCAATTGAATCCTGATAATACCGTATCAAGGAGGAAGAACCAGAAGATAGAGCTGAAGAGCACTTTTGTTGAAGGAATTTTACATATCAGGTCTTCAATTTCTTTTTTTTTTTTTTATATCTTCCTTGGCTTTAGGGTTTGGCCACTAATTACAGATGTAATGTATTCCCATACATTGTAATTTTATACATTGTAAATCTTTAACAATTAATACATTTTTTTTGTGTGTGCATAATTGTGAGTTTAAATAAATTTATTTCTTTTATTTGTTCAATTGGTTTTAATGCCTTTATCTGATTTAGTTCTTTGTGTTGGTTGCTATCTAAAAAAGGTTCGGCTCTAGGAGGTGACAGGGTGGTGTGGGTGGTTCACTGATTTTGTCTTCGATTCCTCTGTTTTGTTTTGATTTGTTTGCTTTGTTGTTGGGCAGTGCTGTTGCCTTTGTTGTTGTTTCCTCTGTTTTCTTTGGCTTTGCTTTCTGCAATTGATGCTTGCCCGTTGGGGTTGTTTCTCTCTTGGCTTTTGCCTTTTTAATATAATAGATGTTCAAAAAAATAGATTTGCAGTGAATGGTCTAATATAATATAATAGAAAGTTCCTCCAAATAGTTGATTTAGTTGTGGCTATGTCTATGGCCCTGTTTTTGGGCGTTTTTTGGTCCCGGGTGTGGCGTTTTTGCCCAGGTTGTATCTGTTTTGAGGGCTATGCTTTGGTTTGTTGCCTTAGTTTCTTTGATTGGCAGGGAATGGTTTTTGAGACGGACATTAAATCTTTTTGAAAGATTGCAATCAAAACATCAATTTTTTTTTTACTACTGCAATTGAATCTGTCTTTTGCAAGCTGCAATTGCATATATATTGTTGATGCAAAAAAAATAAAATTGAATTACTTGTAATGAATACAGCTAGTCTATATAACACTAGCATGAAAGCAAAAACTAAAATTACTAGTTTTAATCTTATAACAGCTAGTTTATATATAACTAGTATGAAAGCACAAATTACAACCAGTTACTTTTAACATCTAGTTTATATATAACTAGCATGAAAACAAAAACTACAACCTGCTAGTTTATAATTTAAACAAAAAACAGTAAAACAACTAGTTTATATAGAAAGTGGAGAACAACCATAAAGATCATCGGTCCTTTGAGTCTAAACTTGTCTAGAACCAAAATCACAACCCTGCATCATAAATTGATAGTATTAGAGCAATTATAATTAATTTGTTCTCATTCAAAAACTAACAATTGGCAAGAAGGAAACAGTGAAACACAAACCTGACTTGAGTGAGGCCATTGTCCAAATGTGTGAGGCCATTGTCCAAATGATGAATTCATAGCTTGAGATTGTGATGAATCCTATAAATATTGATAATTAATATAGTAGGTAAAGACCATAATTGTTTCAATGAATCAAGAGTTTACATCTTATAAAACAGTACCTGACTAGAGTAAGGTATTAAGTTATTTCCATGCAGAAGTCTAGTAAAGTAAAAGTCAGAACTTCCAAAAGGCACACTTAAAACTGGTAGACCAGAATGAGAACATGATGTAGTCGATGTTCCTAGTTGAGATGAAGCACTTTGATGAGATGGACCAAAAGTAAATGTTTCTGTTTGTTTCCCTGTATACATAATGTATATATTGGTAAGAATCATGGATAAAAAATAATAATTAAGAAACAAATTCTTAGTTTCTTACAAAGAGTATATTATACATTCATATCTTTTGTTGCTTTCCGCTTACGTTTTTCCAAGTTATTCTTCAACCTAGTATTTGTTAGTCCTTTGGTCTTAGCAGTTGGTGGATTCAATATTGGTGTGGTATTGAATATATCACCAACTGGCTGCACATTTACTGTCTTAAGACCCTCCAACAAATTAATAGTTTCCATGTCTTGCTCAAGTAACCTCAATGCCTTTGCTAATTTACCTTTAACAATCTTAGTTCCAAGATCACTCAATGAAGCTATGTTGTAGACATTACTCCCTTCATGCATCAACTCGCTAAGACGTAAAGATTGGAGAGACTTCTCATTTTCGCTTGATTGAGCATATTTGTCACAACTCATAAAAATTCCTTTTTTTGCATCTTTGGTCCACCTCTTTAGTATGTAATGCTCCGGTATACTAGTCAAATTTTTTAAATCAAACACTTTCAAAGTATGACGACACAACATCCCCATTGACTCAAATAATTTGCAACTACATGAAACATCAAAAGTAAGTGAATGAAACTTTACTTCATACACCCTTTGTCTCCCTTCCTCCACGGCTTCATAAATACACAATTCATTATCACTAAAAACTTCTTTCATTCTCACTCCTATACCACCCATCAACTCCTTTTGAAAAAACCTAAACATTTTGTTTGTGTACACATGAGCTCCATGGATTAAGATTCCACTTCTTACCTCAATATGAGGTGCACCATTTTTACAACGATAATCTTCTTCCAACTCCGCTAATCGCATCTCTTTTGTTTTCTTTTCATAATGATGCACAAATTTAACGAGATCCATCGTTTTTGTGGAAATTTGATGGAAAACATTGTTTGTACTCTCACTCCATTGGGTGGATACAATAGATGCAGAAAATGTATCCAAACTAAAAGCCGAACACCATTTTTCTCTAGAGGAGTACAACTTTTGAAGCCATGAATGACCTTGAAGATTGAATTGTTTGATCATGTCATCCCATGAATCTTGAAATTCTTTTTCATTCTCACACCCATGAAAGCACTTATTGAATTTTTTCTTGAAGTCAGACTAACCATAAAGACTAGCAAGATGTTGAGTAGCATTCTTGGCAATGTGCCAAGTGCACAATCGATGGCGTGTCTCTTTTAAAACAATCTTAATTGCATTTTCCATTGCTTTGTCTTTATCTGTAAATATAGTTTTAGGTTGTTTATTTCCCATTGACTCTAAAAATGACTCAAACAACCAAACAAATGATTCAGTGGTCTCATTTAGTAGAAATGCACAACCAAACAACACATTTTTCCAATGATGATTAACTCCCACTATAGGAGCACAAATCAAATTATACTTATTTGTTCGAAATGTAGTGTCAAAACATACAACATCACCAAAACATTCATAATCCAACTTTGATGTACTATCTCTCCAAAAAAAGTTTTATCATTCGGTTATATTGATCCACTTGAATTGAATAAAAAAAATTAGGATCCTCACCTTGTTTACGTTTGAAATGATTCAGTAAGCTTTGTGCATCCCCTGCTTCCATCATTTCATCCTTTCGCCTTTGCAAATAATTTACTGCATCTATTTTAGTGAACCCAACATTTTCGGCACCACCTGCTTCATTTGCTAAAAAGAAATATGATTTTGTGGCCCCTATACCAGCATCAACTATAGAACTCATGACTGTCCCAAAACTCTTAGAAACTTTTCGACCAGATCTTAAAAACTGTCTTTGTTCGGGTTTAGCCATTTCATGATTATGATCAAAGTTGATATAAGTAATACTCCATATTCCATGCTCCACAGTGAATCGTATTACAGCTTGACAACCCGTTCTTGTATCTAACCTTGTTATCTTTTTATTTTGACATACCTTTTGATCCGTTAGAAATCCCGCTTTTGAGCATAAGAAATCACGTTGTCGAATATTGTTGGATTTATCTTTTCGAATATGCCCTTTACGAATGCTAAATCCCTTTCTCAAAGCATATGTATTGCATAAGTTATAAGCTTCACCATCCGAGTGCACTTGCATTCCCACTTTCAATTTGTTATCATCTTTTAATTCATCCTGCATATAACACAAATCTAGTAATTAAAAAATTATATCAAAAGAATAATAATGAATAATAACATCCTAAATTTGAAAAAAAAAAATTGACTAAAAATAGATACAGTAGGAAACTGAATCACAAATTCGAAAAAAAGATATGGTAGGGCCAGAACCGACACACAAAATTATTATAAAAATGTTTTGTAAAGGTAAAAAAATAATATCGGGAATGTTTGTAATAACAAAACATGAATACATCACATAACTATCAATACAAGCAGACAATAAACATTCTAACATTCAAAATTAACACCGCCTCTTGTAAGTTCACTTGTAGAGGAAATTGTTTTTTGAAAAATGGATAGCTACAAAACCTAATTAAAGCAAAAAACACAAAATTATTATAGATCCTAAATTTATAACTAAAAGTAATTGAATTTTTTTTTATCCTTTTGCCTTTGCATCATATTTCATGGAATCAGCCTTTGTATTTGCAAATTTTTTTTATATATATTTTTTTCTAATTATTTTATTTATCATGCCTCAAATAATGGGAATCAAATTTATATAATAATTAATAAATATAAAAATTTACCATTAAATGTTTTCGATCATCAAAACAGTGAAATGGTGGAGGAGGAGATGACATTTCTTGAGTGAAAGGGTAGAGAAGGAGATGAAATTTTTTTGAGTGAGGAAGAGGAAAAGATGTCTGGCGGAGGAGGGAAATAAGGGAGGGAAAAATTTTAGCTTTTAATCACTTATCCAAGTGTA
Organism: Acer saccharum; assembly: GCA_030490815.1. Taxonomy (NCBI): domain Eukaryota; kingdom Viridiplantae; phylum Streptophyta; class Magnoliopsida; order Sapindales; family Sapindaceae; genus Acer; species Acer saccharum. Next base: position 3,406,731 of record CM059875.1, on the reverse strand, counting down.
GTCATGTATCTTGTCAAAAAAAGTAAATTTTTGTTTTTAAATGTTTTGACAGGTGTCACAATCTGATTGGGTCCGTCCCACACACATCACATATGGGACGGACCCATGGAAGATTTTCTCCCATGTAAGGACGCCACGTGGACAGATAGTCTTTATCTCTCCATCTTCATCATCTGCTTCATCTATCAAAATCACAAGCATCAAAGTCAGAAAAATTAGATGGGTGAAATTGCATTTGCAACCAAGTGTTTTGTTCCATGCCAAAACTGTATTGTACTAAACAAGTTGATGATGATGAAGAAGAAGAAGAAGAAGCAAGAATGGCAGTGTCATGCACTCACTGGGAAAAGATCACAGCCATTGATCAAAATTCAGGCGGCTACTTATTCATCAACGATTTCTACTGATATTCCTCTCTATGAGTCTCCTGGGGTACGCCACCTTTCTTTCTTTATAGATTTCTCTCTCTGGTGTTGATTGAATTTCAAGCTTAGGTTTCTCTTCTCAATTTTTGCAGGCTTCCTTTGATCAATATTTAGAGGACAAGCCCAGAGTTTTCAATGCAATTTTCCCTGATAAACAAAGATGCCACCAACTTACTCAGGTTGAGTAAAGTATTTCACAATTGAAAGTATCTTTGATTGTTATGGGCAAGTTGAAGTTCAATTTAGAGGCAATTTCATGAATTTTTATAGGCATGAATTCTGCATTATTTGCTGTTTAACTTACTGAACCTTATTAGCTTGATTTCAAATGTGGAATGTCACAGATTCGATACTAGTTAAACTAGTTAGGAATCCCTCTAGTCTCTTTTATATATATTTGTTTTTGGACTTTGCAATCCAAAACGCGTTTACACCTTTAGGAATTCACAGGGTTTTATTCCCTCTCACACTAATCCGGTAGCCTTGTATGTATGATTGATTGTTAGATGAAGTGGGAATGAGGAGGACTAGTGCTGATTTTGAGATTTTCTTTCTCTCTTTGTTGTAAATGGAGACATGCTTGAGGAAATGTCACTGCGAGTTAGCATTCATTGGATGTGTGAAATTTTAGGAGCCATTGAGCTGTTGAAACATGCTTAGATCGTCTAATAGCTTAAAGAGTTTGCATTTATCATCACAATTTGTAGGAGATGTCTGAACTATCGAAACATCACTTGGCAGGCAATGAAATGGACAAATAGAAAATACAACAACTCTCTCTCTTTCTGTCTGATATGTTTGAAAAATATAAATTACACAGGAAGAATGGAGAATTCAGATGTTGCCTATAGAGTTCCTCGTTCTAACTGTGTGGCCAGTGGTAGACATGAGGTTGAGATGCAAAACAGGAGGGAGAGACTACCCACCTCAAGTTCCTCTTGATATTACAAAGGTTCTTGAGCTTGACATTGTAAGTCACGGACACAAATGAACGAGACTTTGTCATACTTGATTTTTTTTTTTTTTAGAATCCTTCCCATGTAATGTACATCAAAGGCATTCTTTTGCAGACAAGATGGCAGCTCAGAGGGCTTGATAACATTCTTCAGCCATCTCATTTTTCTCTTGGTGTAAAAGGCGCCTTATACTCTGACAGACGGGGAACAAGAAGCCGGCTTAAAGGTCAATTAGAGATGAATATAAGCTTTGTACTCCCCACAATGCTTGTTTTGGTTCCCGAAGATGTTCGCCGAAGTCTTGCAGAGTCGGTTAGACCCCAAAAGCCCCCTGTTGTTACAATTTCCTGTCGGAATTTATGAATACATTTTTGCTCTAAGTTATAACAAAACCCGTCTATAATAAACGTTCCCTTATTAACAGGTGTTAACAAGATTGATGGAGAACATGAAGCATAAAGTTAACGATAGCTTACTTGCAGATTATAGTAAATTCAAGCGGGAGAGACCTAAGCATTCGGTTTAAGGCAGTAACTTGACGTCACGGTGTTTATCTATCCGGCAGAGCTTCTAAAACAAATCAAGGCTAATATGGTGACATTCGCAGTAGTGAAAATATGATTGTGGAGAAGTTTTCTACTTGGTGAACTATGAACGTATTTAGTATGAAAATTATTTGACAACTTTTATAGGATATTGAATCTTAAAGAGTTATAGAGACAGAAATGCATTTTTGCATACATTTTTGTGGTATATTTGCAACGCAAGTATACTTTCAAGTAGAAGAAGAAGTGCATTTGTTTCTTCAAGTTTGAAGAAGAATTTTTTATTGATATTTATTGCCAATTATATTTCATAAAAAAGAAAAAAATGGAGATGCGGGGGATCGAACCCCGTGCCTCTCGCATGCAAAGCGAGCGCTCTACCATTTGAGCTACATCCCCTTTGTTTATATCAGCTCAGAAATTATCAATATAATGTTTGATAGATTTTAATATTTTATGATTTATTTATTATTAATATTTTCACTTTAATTATTTTAAAATGCAATGTATTATTTTCATTGACCGAAGTCAGCACAACAAAGAATGAAGAATCTCAATTTGAATAAAGAGCAAAAGCAACAGTATGTAATATGTTGTAGGTAGCAGTTGAAAAAGAGTCATATAATTAATGTGAAAGTTTTTATGTATTTACAGATGATTGGGGGCTCAGAGAGCATATAAATCTTTACCAGAAATCAGAGCAGGAACATGAACCTTGTTTGAAACAATGGAATCGATTACGGTCTCTTACAACAATTTCTCGATTGTAAATCCCAGAAGCAATTTTTATAGCAGAATGACAGTCCCTGCATATTCTTAGATTCTTGAAAATGTAAAGAGGTGCACCAGGTCTCGTGCTTATAAGCCCCAAAGAGAGTGCCAACTTCTCACTATGTACAAACAAGGCCTGCTCCTTCTCTTCCATCTCAATCTCATCTGCACTGTAATAACCAAAGAAAACCTGAGAAGCTGTGTCGGGAATGTAACCACCCAATCTCAACCTCCGGATCATCTCATCCAAATTTACGTAAATCTCTCCACTTCTTGGGTGTGACTTATCTCCTGAGCTAAATTGATGTACCTGACCACCAACATGAATGGAACTCATTCCAGGCACCTTCCTTGTTCCCTTGTTCTTGAGAACCCGCCGCAGGGAATTAGCCCTGTCACCGTTTCCAGCTAGAGCATACATGTTCGAAAGCAGGATATGATATTCCGTGTTGTGGGGATCCATCTGAATAAGCTCTTGCATAACGCGTTCACCAAGTTCTAGCTTCCCATGGACACTGCAGGAACCCAAGAGGGATCCCAGAACAACTTCATTGGGTGGAATTGGCATCTTCTTTATCAAAATCTCAGCTTCCTCTAAACGACCAACTCGCCCCAAAAGATCTACCATACAAGCATAGTGTTCGATCTTAGGTGTCAAACCATACACAGATTCAAGGTTATGAAAATAATGCCAACCCTGATCAACAAGCCCCGAGTGGCTGCAACCACTTAACACAGCGATAAATGTCAAATCATCGGGTTTAACTTCTGCGGTCATCTTCGAGAACATATCCAACAAAACTTTACCCTGTCCATGCATTGCTAGGCCACTGAACATAGCATTCCATGCCACAACATTCCTCAATGGCATATACTCAAAAGCTTTGAGAGCTGTCTCTATTGTACCACACTTTGCATACATGTCCACTAAAGCCGTGCCCACCATAATATCAATCTCTTTCCCCATCGCCTTCAAGGCGTAAACGTGAATCCACCTACCCATCATCAAATCTCCAGATTGTGCACAAGCTGATAATAGCGAACAAAGCGTAACATAATTCAACCCAAACCCAAAACCGAAAACCATTTCACTTAAAAGCGAAAAACCTTCACGCATAAATCCCCTCTCCACATAACCCACTACCATAATCGTCCAAGCAACTTCATTCCTCTCTGGCATCTCATCAAACACCAACCTTCCCTTCTCCACACCTTCCCATTCGACTACACAATTCAAAAGCACCGTCCATGACACCACACTTCTCACCTCCATCTCACTAAAAACCTGCCTCGCTTCATCAACCAACCCGCATTTGCCATACATATCCATGACTGCATTACAGGTCTTAACACTAAACCCAAAACCCATCTTCACCATACAAGCATGGCCCTCAACTCCCACCCTCAAATCCCTCAACCACGCACACAAACTCAACAAGCAAGTCATCGTGACCTCATCGATTTCCACATTTTCCTTCCTCATCTCACTATACAAACTCAGGGCATCATGGGACACTGCATTGCGTGCAAGGCAAGCGATGAGGGAGGTCCAGTCTGCCGTATCCTTGTGTGAGTGGGGAATTTGATCAAACAGCTTGCGTGCATACAATGTAGCACCGCACTTCGCATACAAATGGAGGAGGGTGTTGAGGACAAAAGTGTTTGGGTCGGCGGAGAGACCAGTGGTGAGAATTACTGCATGGAAGACTTTTCCGGTAGTGAAAGAGGGTTGGCGAGCATGAGCACGAAGGAGGTAGCGGAAGTGTTGGGGAGTGAGTGACGGGAGGGAATGGTAAGTTGGCCATTTCATGAGATAATTCAGTTCAAAGATTTCTCTTAAAGCACTTGAAAAAGCACTGCGAAGACCAAAAAGATCAAGAGTTGTTTTTGCGTTTATCAGGATTCAGGATGGGCCAACTAATGATTAATGAACCATATAGGTACGCATTTTGTTGCATAAACAAGTAACAATTCATTGCAAGCCAATCTCACCCAAAATAAACATGATTGCTTGATCACAAAGTCTATTCATGTTTACACTTAGACGAGTTGAATATGGCTGCAGGTTTTCATAATTTTTGTGTAACCAATAAATACAGAAATCTAAAAATATCAAAGACAATTCTTAAAATTCACTCCATAGAATTGACAGCACAAAGATTGATAAAGTGACTTTACTTCAGCACTCAATTGCAAACTCACAAAAGGACCCAAAACAATTTAAAAGGCACCCGAAAGAAAAACAAAAAAAAAAATCGTTTGGTAAACACCCACAGCCGTTCAGAAAGTGTCTAAGCTATTTAGATAGTTTGAAGTACAAGATCAAAATGATAGCAATAACAAGTACTGCGATAATGATGCCGACAGTCCACTTGTTCCGAGAGATCCTCCTTGCCATGGAAGTCAGAACTCTCTTACTCTTGCCAATGTTATCGTCCACTCCATGAAGCTACCACAGCAGAAAAACCAGCAATGAGTACATTGGCATGTAATTTCATTAGTGTTGCTTTGCTGTTAAGTCAATAACCTTCCATACATAGAAACAACAAATGGCTATAGTAGGAATTGAATTATTGAATCATTTTAGTCAATCTTCAAATGAAAATTATATTATCTTTTTTTTATTTAAATTTAATGAGAAATTTTAAACTTAAAGCAAGGAAAAGAAATAATAGTTGGCGCCAGAGATGAGAGTACTGATGTTTCTCTGTCAGGGCAACTGTAATTATTATCATAATACAATAATAGAAAGATTATAAACAGACTATCATGTGCAAACAATATCGGTTAGTTCAACTGGTAAGGTCTCCCGTAGATAAGTAGTAGGCCTTCGCTTGAAACCCGCTGACATTGGGTTGGGGAGGGCCTTGGTTTTCTATTTGATGGGGGTTGGAGTGGGTTACGAAAAAAATGACATTATCAAAAATTCCTCAGAGAATTTTACAAAGCACATGCTGTATACGGGCTCATAATAGATATCATAAGCATACATTAAATTGAACAAAAAAATGTACCGTGTTATGGGCATGTAAGAGAGATTGCCGCTGTGAACTCAAATCTGAAAGAATTGAAACACCAAGTTCTTCTGTCTCAAGCATGGTTCTTCTACTTTCCTTAATTCTATCACCGGAATGATTTAATCTCTCAGTGGAAAACAATAATCTTGATCTTTGATCATTTGATGCCTGTTACATATTCATCAACAAATAAGGATGATAACATAAACAATTGAATTTAAACCAATAAGATGGCAATCAAATAAGAAAAAGATTTTTCTAAACTGCTTTTCCATTTTTCTAAAACACTATGATTGCCATAGTGTAAGATTAGAAGCAAAAGGGTGATAAGTTACACTACTAGATTCATCAAATATTCAAATGTATTAATCTAAATATACAATTAAACAAATAACATGTGGCTACTTATAAAATCCATAGAGGAAAACAAATAGTTTACCCAAATGCAATCAAATTACCAATTGGGTTCATCCATGATTTCAAATATCAGTAAATCTACTTCAAAAACTATAGACATCTTTAACAAACAAATAACCAAAAATGGATCATGCCAATACTTAAGAACTACTACAACAATGGTAGAAATAAGCTAGATGCATCAGACTCACCGTTAAAGCATCAGCCATTCCCGATTCCAACAACTGGTCTCGAGCAGACGCATTTAAATTCCCAGAAACAAGTCTTTTAACTTCAGTTTTCAGATTGTTCAAATCTGATTTATACTCCCTCAACTTAGCAAGAAGCACAGCCTTAACATTTGGTGGTAAACTTCTTGCTTCAAGGTCCATTTTCCGAATCTGCCAAATTATATAACCAACCATTCAACATTGTATTCAATACCATCAACAAGCGAACCCAGACAGTACTAAAAACTACTAAAACATTAAGACCAGTTTGGTTAGATTGTATTTTCAGCAATTTCAATATCTAAAAACATAATCAGGTACTAACTCCAAAAATTGGTATCTGAATTCAAGAAGCTGTGTAATTTTTACATCACAATAACAGTTCTCTTCATAAATTTTCAAATACTATTACATGTCAATAGCAGGAAAGAAAAAAAAAAAAAAAAAAAAAAAAAAAAAAAAACTAATATTTCAGGATTGCAAAATGAAAATTATCACTGAAATCATGAACCAAAACAGTAGTAAAAACATGATGACCAATTCAGTATTTACGGCAATTTTTGATATCTAAAAACGTGTCTGCTATAAACTCCAAAACCGTTTAACGATTCCACAAAACTAGCTAACATTCTATATCCTAACACAGCTTTCTTTGCGAATTTTCGGATACGATTACATAAAAATAGCGAAAATATAACCTTTCACGATTGCTTAAAGAGAATCGTCACTGAAAACACCACATCAAACACATACCAAAGATTCGGCTTCGTCCAATCCGTTTTTAATCTCGGAAACTTTTTGCTTCTTCTGCTCTGCAAAGCGCAAATAAATTCACACATCACGCAAAAATTCAAAAATCAAACCTTTCAACAATTTCGTCACTAACTGATTGATATAAAGATATCGTTTTCAGTGAATTTTTTTTTTGCTGTTAAGTACCTCCATCGAGAGCAGCAGCCGAAGTGCATTTCCTGGAAAGATTCGCCGAAATCTCGCAGTACTGCCGCTCGTATCCTTCAAATACCTCACTCATCGTCTCTCTTGAATCACAAAATAAAAATTGAAAAATCTGCTCAACAATCAACAGATCAAATCAGCGTTTGATCGCGAAACGAAATAAACAAAAATGAAATTGAAATTACTTCGAATCGAATAACCTAAGACGTTCGATAGATCGGGATCGCGAATTTTCTCGATTGGTTTTTTGGTTTTTCTTCTTTTTTCTTTTTTTGTTTGGCCGTGTTGCTCTGTCAAACGACCATTCAAAACGATTAAAACGACATTGTTGGGGGTCAGTGATAAAGTTACTGTCTAGGTGACATAGTGGCGTGACAGATAATTTATGTGTGGTTGATTAAGTGATTAACTGGTTTTGAAGGGTGCACTTTCAGGTGAGGTTAGATTTGCTTTTGCATGTAGAAGCGGGGATATCCCGTAATTAATTCCTTTTGACTTTTAAAGCGTTTTTTCTTTTATCCCATATCATAAGACCATGTCCCATACATGTCGATCATAATGTCAAATTTGATTAAAAAATAAAGGGTAATTACCCTAGTGGCCATCGACTTTTGTCACCCGTCACCCGTCACCACTAACAAAATGGTCATCAAATGAGGAAATGGATGGAAAATGGCCATTTTTGACAAACATTGTTACACTAATGGTCATTCCTTCCAATTCCATCAATTTCCATCAAATTCCATCCAATAAGTGGCATTTTGGTAAATAAGGGGATGACATTAATTTATTTTAGATGTTTTTTGGAAATCAATTTTTTCTTTTATTTTTTGAAACAAATAATTATATTTAGTGTGTATATACGTATAGCATATCTTAAACATATATATATATATATATATATACAGAAATTTTATTATCAGTTCGAACTGACAAAATTTATATCAGTTCCTTGTATGTGGGTCACTGGATTTAAATACTTTGACTTGGCTGTATGCACTTGTCAGTGAAAGTATTTAAATCCAGTGACCCACATACAAGGAACTGATATAACTTTTGTCAGTTCGAACTGATAATAGGAAGACTATATATATATATATATATATATATTTTTTTTGAGAAGATTAAGGTTATAAAATCAAAAAATTCTAAAAAAACATATTTGAGATAAGTTGAAAAGATATATATATATATATATATATATATATACATATTCTTTTTTGAAAAGATTAAGGTTACAAAATCTAAAAATTCTTAAAAATATATTAGAGATAAGTTGAAAAGAAATATATATATATATATATATATATATATATGTTTGAGATATGTTATATGTATATGTACATACTAAATATAATTATTTGTTTCATAAAACAAAATAAAAAATTGATTTCCAAAAAACATTTAAAATAAATTAATGTCATCCCTTTATTTACCAAAATGCCACTTATTGGATGGAATTTGATGGAAATAGATGAAATTGGATGGAATGGCCATTAGTGTAACAATATTTACCAAAAATGACCATTTTCCATCCATTTCCCCATTTGGTGGCCATTTTGATAGTGGTGGCAAAAGTTGATGACCACTAGGGTAATTACCCCTAAAAAAAATAATAAAATGTTATATTTGATACATTATTTTAGTATTATATTTCAATACAAAATTCTATTTGATATGCTATTTTTATTTTTTTATTATTTTAAATTATAAAAATCAACAAATAGAACCAATGAATTCAATTAATGCATTGAATTTTTTTTTTAAAATTGTTTTAATTTCAATTTTGCCTACCAAATCTATTACATTATTATTATATAAAATTTAAAAAGTCAACAAATACAGCTGCATTTATTGCTATGCCAAATTTGGTATATGCTATATATTGTGCCAAATTTGACCAAATTTGACACAAAATATATCATATGTCAAATTTGGCACAACTTTTAGCATTACATTGGAGCATGTTTTTTTTATTACTTTGTGCTAAATTATAGCATTGACACAATAATTTAGCATTGCATTAGAGATGTTCTAATCTCATGATATATTCTCATGACATATAAACATTACAATGAATGTGTGGTTATGATGTGATTGGTTTCCATAACCACTTTATTAACAACTAATCACATGCTTTAAAAATGTCGAAAAAAAAAAATTAGATAGGAGAGGATCCAAATCCCTAGGTACATGTCTATTGACTATATATAATTTTTCTTTTTTACAAGAAACATTGTATATAAGAAGCAAGAGCAGAGATTCTAATGATTGGACATCAATCCGAACGACCTTCCCTACATAAGGAAGGAAACCGGCCATCCAAAACCTATCCCCACTCATTGTTAAAGCAAATTTAGCTAAGCCATGTGCAACTCCATTGGTATTCCTATCAACTCCACTAGATTCCAATTAATTAGCATGCATATAATTGTTGTTAGCATAAGTCCCTCCTAGTACCTAGGTTGCACATTTACATTTTCTACCCCACTAAGTTGGTTTCCTTATTTTATGCACTCATTTGATTAATGTTTCCTTTTTGTATGCATTGTCAATTAATTTGTTTACCTTTAAATATGTCTAGGAATGAATACAGAGGGTACAAAATTACATCTTACAAATATCCTCTCTACAATTCGCTCTCAATATAATTCTTTTGAGTTTCTACATATTAGTGGTATCAGAGCCGTACAGTTCCATGGAAACACGAGGCAAAAGCAGCACTAAATTCTGTAATGAAGTCAGTGAAATCCTAGCTTGCCATGAGTCTAGTCTCGACCGAATCCATATCACCCTTCAAATAGTTTTGACTAAAGTGCAAGCCTTGCAGGTCTCTCAAACCCAAACTCAAACTCACGTATCTGATTCAAGTGACATGAACCCATTTGGTGTTAGTGCTCCATTTTCTTCAAGCCATCGCAACCCTTCCACAGTTTCCTCTTCCCATATCAAACTCCACTTTCTGAAGTTCTCTGGTGACAACCCCACTAGTTGGATTTACCAGGATGAACAATATTTCAAAATATTACACCAACCCACACCGAGTACAACTTGCATCCTTTCATCTTGAAGGAATTGCCCTCCAAATGCACTAATGGCTTACCAAATTCAATGGATCCTTCTTTTGGGGTGATTTCACTAAAGCATTACTTCGCCATTTTGGTCTCACCGAGTACAATGATCCTTCTAAGGCCCTTACTCGCCATAAACAAACCACCATGGTGGTTGCCTTTGAAGAGGAGTTTGAACGCCTCTCTAAGTTGATTGATAACTTACCCGATCATTATTTACTTGGTTGTTTCATCGCAAGATTGAAGGATGAGGTGCGCATGGATATCAAAATAAAAAATCGTTGCAATTTATCGGAGGCTATCAAAGTTGCTCAGTTAGTAGAGGAGTGTAATACTATTCACAAAAAGCTTCCACCTTTCTTCGACCTTCCACCTCACTGCCGCGATCAAATACAACTGGTTTGCTCGACCCACCTCCTTCATCAACCACCTCCAAATAGCCAACAACCCATCATCCAACACCTCTATAGCTTTTTTTAAACGCATCACAGATCAGATGGCTAAGGAGAGATGAGAACAAGGCCATTACTATTATTGCGATGAAAAATACATTCCTAGACATCGTTGTAACAAACCCCAATTCTTCATGATTGAAGATTATCCAACCCCAAGCCAACCACCCATAGACTTTATCATTGCGGACAGTGATATTTCAAGCGGAGGGGAATGATAGGTGAATGTTCTTACGCATGCCATGATCCACGTTTTGCAGAAGAGTCTCCATCAACTCCACTTTTCCAACTAATTAGCATGCATATAATTGTTGCTAGCATAAGTCCCTCCTGGTACCTAGGTTGCATGATTACATTTTCTACTCCACTAAGTTGGTTTCCTTATTTTATGCACTGGGTGATTAGTGTTTCCTTTTGTTTGCATTGTCAGATAATTTGTTTACCTTTAAATATGCATAGAAATGAATATAGAGGGTACAGAATTACATCTTACAAATATCCTCTCTACAATTCTCTCTGAATCTAATTCTTTCGAGTTTCTACATATCAACCCACATCAACACTAACCAGATTTTCCTCAAATTTTTTATTAACCACAGCCTAGTGATAATAACATTTTTTTACACTTGGTTTAGCCCCTGTTTCCTAGGTTTTTGCTCTCATTTCTCGGGTAAAACCGAGTGTTTAATGGCTGAAATAAGCTTGTGTAGGTCAATTTAGCATTCCAGGGGTATTGAAGCAAAGTTGGGGGAAATTGGAGCGAAAAAGGGGATTTGGAGCAGTTTCAAAAGCTTTGCGCAGTCAAAGTACTTCTCTCACTAGCAGCTAACTTGAATTGGCCATTGAAACAATTTGACGTTAAGAATGCATTTCTACGTGGTGAACTAAGTGAAGAAGTTTACATGAATCTCCCTCCTGACTTTGACTCTCACGCTGACAAAATGTGTAAGCTTAAAAAAGGCTCTTTACGGGTTGAAATAATCATCTAGAGCCTGGTTTGGTTGATTAAGTACATCCATGAAGAGGTTTGGATACTAGCGGAGTAATTCTGATCACACCTTATTCTTCAAACGAAAGGGTGATAAGATTACTATACTAATCGTATATGTTGACGATATAATTTTTATGGGAAGTGATGGACTAAGATGGCTAACCTTCAAAGTTACTTGGCTATGGAGTTTGAAATGAAAGATCAGAGGTTACTAGGTATTTTCTAGGAATTAAGGTAGCCCGATCAAAACATGAAATTTTTCTTAATTAGAGAAAATATGCTCTTGATCTATTTATAGAAACCGGGATGCTTGCTAGCAAACCAGCAGATACCCCTATGGATCAAAATCATAAGTTATGTGAGTGTCCAGATAATCCTGATCAAGCCCCAACAAACAAAAAGAGATATCAGAGACTTGTGGGTAAACTTATTTACTTATTACATACACGTCTTGATATTGCTTACTCAGTGAGTGTGGTAAGTCAATTCATGCATGCTCTCACTGAGAGTTACATGGATGCAATCTTCAAATTCTAAGATATCTGAAAGGAACTCCTAGCAGAGGGTTAATGTTTTCTCAATATGGACACTTAGACACATAAGGATACACGAAAGCTGATTGGGCTGTGAATAGTGACCAGAGATATACTTTCGGTTATTTTTTTTTACCTTTGTATGAGGTAACCTATTCACTTAGAGGAGTAAGAAATAGACCATGGTGTCATGATCCAATGCTAAGGTAGAATTTCAAGGAATTGCGCAAGGAATTTCTGAATTGCTGTGGTTGACGAATTTATTGGGTGATTTGGGATTCCATCAACAGAATAGTATGAAGCTGTATTGTGATAATAAAGCTTCAGTTCATATTGCTAATAATCTTGTCTGACATGATCATACCAAGCATGTAGAGATCAATAGATTCTTCATCAAGGAAAAGTTAGAAGAAAAGATAATCAAGCTTCCATTTGTACCAAGTCAAAAGATCAACTTGCAGATATCCTTACAAAGGTTATTAATGGAAGGAATTTTCACAACTCAATTGGCAAGTTGAGCATGACTAACATCTATGCACCAACTATTGGGATTTATGCTCTAAAACTTGTAATTTGTAAATGTTATAAATTCAATAATAAAAGAAGTAGTTATTTCATTCAAATAAATTGACTCATAGGTTTATATTATATATGCTAACATCCAAGATTGATAGATGTAATCTCAGACTGAGTATATGAATATCATATACAGAGGAATTCAGTTTGAGACATGCAATCTAAATAGCCCGTAGAAAGCAAATAAAGTTAGGTACTTTATTTGGGGTTAATCTTCAGCTGCGGTTCATTTCGTATTACACGGTGGTCTTGTAATAGCCCAGGCTCACCAAGTAGATATTGTCCGCTTTGGGCTTCATGCACCCGTCTTTCATCCTCACGGATTTGCTTTTGGATCATGGGCTTCACGTAAGCATCCTTCACCCATGGCCCAAAACGCGTCTACTTAGTTAGGAAAGACCAAGGCTTGTATACAAACCATGGACCTCACTCGCTAACGATGTGGGATGTGACAATCTACCCCCCTTTGGACCTCACGTCCTCATGAGAGTCCAAACACAATCACAAATCCAAATACAAATCCACATCCACACTAAGTAGCGAGCCTGCTCTAATACCATTTATTATAAGTACGAAACCCACATTCTCCACATTGGTATGATATTGTCCGCTTTGGGCCTAAGCCCTCACGGATTTGCTCTTGGGACACTTCCCAAAAGGCCTCATATCAATGGATATAGATTTGGATTTGTGATTGTGTTTGGACCCTCACAAGGACGCGAGGTTCGAAGGGGGGTAGATTGTCACATCCCACATCGCTAGCGAGTGAGGTCCATGGTTTGTATACAAGCCTTGGTCTTTCCTAACTAAGTAGACGCGTTTTGGGCCATAGGTGAAGGATGCTTGCGTGAAGCCCATGATCCAAAAGCACATCTGTGAGGGTGAAAGACGGGTGCGTGAAGCCCAAAGCGGACAATATCTACTTAGTAGGCATGGGCTGTTACAAATGGTATCAGAGCAGGCTCGTTACCCAATGTGAATGTGGATTTGGATTTATGATTGTGTTTGGACCTTCATGAGGACACGAGGTCCGAAGGGGGGTAGATTGTCACATCCTACATCGCTAGCAAGTGAGGTCCATGGTTTGTATACAAGCCTTGGTCTTTCCTAACTAAGTAGACGGGTTTTGGGCCATGGGTGAAGGATGCTTGCGTGAAGCCCATGATCCAAAAGCAAATCCGTGAGGGTGAAGGACGGGTGCGTGAAGCCCAAAATGGACAATATCTACTTAGTGGGCCTAGGCTATTACAAGTCTTATCCTAGACTACTCATATGGTGTTATAAGAATGGAGGCACCTTATATGATGTGATCATATAGGACTAGGCCACGATCTATATGAATCTATCACTAAGATCTATTAGATGAAAAGATTCATACATATCGACAAAAGATGGCTATATATGGGTGATCTAAATCCTGAGTGTCTTACTGACTCCTTCAGGTTAGATCATGGTTTTTGATTTACCATAGGTGAGATCGGAATAACATTCTTAGTCAATATCTATGTATCTTGAAATCGCTGTTTGGCTTGTGGCTGGGAAGGTATGCACACAATAATGGAATCCACTCCTTCTTGTGAGAAGTAGATAAGTAGTTCCCTTAAGGATTGATTCAGGTCTTGAATGATTAAGGAAGGAATGAAGGATATAATCATTCAAGAGAATCAATGGTATTTAAAGGAAAAGATATAATTAGAGAGGTATAACGGACTTTATGACCTAGCTCTAATTATGAACTACTTGTGGAGGGTCAAACCATATGTAATAGCTATATCGATGGATATTGATAATTTGGTTGTGTAAAACATCTACAGTTACGAGAGTGCAACATTGGGTTTTTAGTGGAATAACTCCGAGGTTAATAATTGTAAAATGTTAATTAAAGAGTTTAATTAATTTTTCTAAGTATTATTGGAGCTCAAAACTGTGGGTCCATTAGGTCCCCTTGCTAGCCCTATATGATTGATAGTAATAAGATTCATGGAGAATTGGATGGTCCAATTAATTGTGTTACGAAAGTAACTTAAATATATTTTGAGAATTAATTAAATGATGTGATTATTTAATTGATGAATTAAATAATATTAAATAATATGATTATTTAATTGACATATTAATAATTAAGAATTATTAATTGTTATATGGAGGTTTCAAGTTTGAACCTTGACAAGAGCAAAAAAATAAAATAATAAGTGATTATTTTTATTTACTCTAAATAAGTCAAAGGTTCAAACTCTAGTGGTGACCGAATTAAAAAAGGATTTAGAATCCTATTTTAATTTGGTTTACTAAACCCTATGATCCTAGTATATAAAATATACTTATAAGGAAAAATAAAAAAACTGAAACCCTAAGAGAGACAAAGAGAGGTGCGGCCACTTATAGAGAAAAGAAAAGAAAAAGGTTTTTTTTAGGTTCTTCCCTAGTTGGCCAAATTCATCAAAGGAAGCAAGGTTTTTTCTTCCAGTTCTCTCAAGCCTCTATTCAACTGCTCCCGAAATTTGTAACGTGTCCACACAAACAGTTGCTAGATCGCAGGACATAGTTCGGAAGGCTTAGTGGTGAAGGATCGAAAAGAAAATGAAGGAGTGTTCTTCAAAGGTATGAAAACAAATCTCTTCCTCATATTCGTGTATATAAAAAAGTCCCAATAAGACGATAAAATTTTTGAAACCTATCGTTCTTAAATCTCTTGATTTTTATCCCTTATCTTTCCATTACGCGACTTACACCAACTTGAGGGGGGAGTGTTAGATTATTCTCAATTATATCCATGATTGTATTGTAATTACAGCTTGATTGTTTCTATTATAAAGTTATTTCAATATTGTAAATTGCCTATATATTTCCTCCTTATTGCAGTAGAATATATCAAAGTGTTACTTTGTTCACAGGTGGGGTTCATCTTTGATCTCTCTATTTGTAGATTATCCCTCTCTTTTCTTTCTTTGATTTATCTTCTTCTAAGTGGTTTCATACGAATTCATTGTAATATAACTTTGATTTTTACTTAAAAAAATCATGCAAGTCAAAACAGGAACTACTACCATTTTTAGTTAATTTTTTTATTTTAATTTTTGTTTATATTTTAATTGATTAGGAAAAGTTCCGTTCTGTATCTTAACAAAGTCACCAAAAGATGTGCAGCTTATATTGCTATCAAGCAAGAGATGTTCCAGCCCTATATATATATATACACACACACATACAGATCTTGTCACATACAAACCCCTTGATATAACATTACATACAAACCTATTTATTAGTCTTTTGGATCAAGATCCATGTTGTGTATTCTCTTTATTCGCCCACCACTTTCAAAGGCTAATAAATATGTTTGTATGTATGTTATATTAAGGGGTTTGTAGTTGAGAAGCTCTCTCTCTCTCTCTCTCTCTCTCTCTCTCTCTCTCACTCTCTCTCTCTCTATATATATATATATATATATATATATATATGGGGCAGGATCCATAGCCCTATTTTTTTACACAATTTTTGACACAACTTATTGGTCATTGGATCTTGCTTCTACTAATGGATAGGATTTAATCTCTTTTATATTTCCTTATTTAATGTAGACATTATCTTTCCAAAATATTATTATTTTATTAAAGTCTCTCACCTTTTGTCTTTTATTTATTTTTCTTTTCTTTTTTCTTTTACACGTTTTTTTTTTTTTAAAAAAAAAAACTTTACATGAATCCATCCGATAGGGATGGCAATGGGGCGAGTTCGGGGCGGGGTGGCCTTCCTTGCACCCCACCCCATTTATTTTTTGAAAACCCATCCCCTCATAAAACCCCACCATAAATGGAGCGGGTTGGGGCGGGGTAGGGTACAACGGGAAGTGCTTTCCCCATCCCCACCCATTTACCATATTTATAATATATATATATATATATATATATTAAAATAACAAATATATAACCATTGAATATGATATAATATATAAAGTAGTAAATAATTTCAAGAAACTATTAAACAATATCTCATAAACATAATTCTCACAAGTAAATTCATATCATTTTCAAACATAAACTTAAAGTATGAAATCAAAACTTATGATATGTCCTCTTATATTTGAGGTTGAAGCTTGAGTGGTGAACTTCGAGTTGTTTGAGGATTAGAGACTTAGAGTTATAGTTAGCGGCTATGGTTTTTTTTTTTAATAGTATTTTGGTTTGTCACTTTATGTTAAATAATGGTGAAGAGATGTAAAGTTAGAGTTATATATATATATATATATATATATATTTATTTTCTTTAAAACTACGTAGTTTAACTAAGTATTATTTTAAGCAGGGCAGGGCAGGGCAGGGAGTATAAAACCCATCCCCGCCCCATACCCATTGCGGGTTAGACTATCTATCCTCATCCCCGTCCTATCCCCACCAAATTGAAACCCATCCCCACCCCAAAAGTATGGGTCCCCGCGGGTAATTTTACCATCCCTACATATGGACATCCAGAACATCAACGGTATGACTTTCACTCTCACTTTTCAGTCTTTAAAATCATTTTATTCTATTTTTTTTCTTACAATTCTCATTTCTCAATTTACTTCGTCTAAAACTAAAAATTTTATACATGCAATCATTACTCCTTTCCACTCTCCTCTTTTATTATTTATTTATTTATTATTCTTTTCCTCTTTTATCATTTCTTATTTCATTAGCTTATGCGGTGTAATTTTGTAAAGTTGTACAACAAAATTATTTTCACTTGTATTGGTCTTGTTAATATATTTGTAAAGTTGAACAACAACATCATACATGACTTCATTTATACTGATATTTGTAAAATAAAAAGTAAGAGTGAAAGTCACACCGTGATTTTCTTGTTTCAGGTAAAGTAAAAAACATGTAAAGGTAAAATGAAAAGGAAAGAAAAATAAATAAAAGACAATTAAATAAGGTGAGAGAATTTAATAAAATAATAATATTTTTGGAAAGATAAAAGTATTAAATAGGTGAGAGACAACGTTTCTATCACTAGGCCAACATATATTTTCCATGATATTTATAGTTGCATTAGATTGTTCAATTTATCATTTACTTGGTATGTTTGTCTTTGAAGTCCTAGCCTGCACTTTTAAATTTTGCTAAGTTCTCAATTGATGCCTTAGACAACTCTGATTGAACCCACATTGGGAAATATGGGAATAACTATAGCATTCATTCATGGCGGCCATGAAAGGATACCATATGGTTATAATCATGCTATCTTACACAAGCTTGGAGAGAAGGGTTACTAACTTACTATGAGAGCATTCGGGGATGTGAGGAACCGTTAAAAAGGCTTACCAGATTTTTGAATCCACACCAAATGCTTTCATACTCCAGTAATTTTCAAATCCTGCTAATACACAGGTGCCAAACTCATCTTTTTTCTTTTCTTTTTTTACTTATTTTTGGTAGCTGTATTTCTGTCAAAATGATTTGCATTTACTTTTGCTCCTCGTTTATGTCAAATGGATCTATTAATTCATAAGATTATAATTAGCTTTTGATCTTATATGGAAAAAACATGTGCATTTGAAACTACAAGCCCTGAGTTATGCAGAGCCGGCCTTGAGGCAGGGCACCAGGGGTGCCCGTTTAGGGCTCAAAAAAGGCCCCTTTTTTTTTTTTGTTCGATGTTCACATCTTTGATAAATAAGGGTACATATTTAGTTGTTATTTTTCAAACTTCACATAATTATATCAAATTTGAACTATGCATGCACCAATTATTGGGATTGACTATTTTCTCTCCTAGGTTTTGCTCTGACCTCTCTCTTAACTCAACCGACTCTAGCTCCTTCAGTTTCTCAGTCCGTCGCCGGCTGCTCGGTATGGCTACGGGTCCAGCGGCGATGATCTTCTTCTTCTAGCTAGGCTGATCTGCTCAGATGGGTGTCTCCGACGGTTGCTATGACCGCCCTAGCGTTCGTCGGTCGACCCTCTCGAGCCTCCGGGCGGGTGTTTTGTCCGATCATCGCCGGCAGCGGTTAGATCGACCGATCCCCACAGACATGGCCAGATCTAGAGAGTGATTTCGGTGTGAGGTTGCGACGGTTGCCATGGCGGTGCGTTTGGGCCGATCCTCTCCTCCGGTGCTCTCGCCGGCAGTCAACGGATTCCTCTCCTCTGAGTGGTGTTTGGTTTAGTCGGTTTAGTTTCTATTAGTTTGTTTTCAGTTCGTTTTCAGTCTGTTTTTTTAGTTGTTTTACGGCAGAGGACTTCGGTTCTTGGTGGAGGTTTGCTAGGCAGGTGGCGCGGAATCTTGATCGGCATCGGCGGCGTTCTGGTGGGTCTTTTCCGGCAGCTTGGGTGGTCCTTCTCTAGATCATTTTAGTCCTGTTGGTTGGTTTTTGTGGTTGTTCAGTGTGGTTTGTTTGTTGTGATCCCATCTTGTGTTTGGGATTTTTTTCTCCCGGTTGTGGGACTCTGTTCTGGGCTTGTGCTCGAGTAGCTTTATTTGTGGAGTCCCAGTTATGGTTGTAACCTTGCCCTGGATCTGGTTGTCCAGATTTTCAGGTGCCCTTTCCATCAAAAAAAAAAAAAAAAAAAAAAATTATATCAAATTTGGGCCCCAACAAAAAAATAAAATAAAATAAAATGAAAATCAATTTATTATATAAAGATTGGGCTCAATATGAATTTTCATTAGAATTGTTAAAAACAAATGAGTAACGCTATTTGCACCCTTAAAAATGTGTATGTGTTTTCCTCTTTACATGTACACCTCAATAAGAGTTTATTAAAAATTATATTTTGTAAGCAAACCTCAAACATTACCAAATATACCCTTTTCTTTTATTTTATTTTTTAAAATTCTAAAATAATTAAAATAAAATAAAATAAAGGAGGAGGTCTCCTCCCTTTTCATTTACTAAGCAAGTTATTATCTCGTTATTTACACACGCTATTTCTTTGAGTGGAAACTGTCATACAGATCTATTTGCTTGTAACTTTTTTTTTTCTTTTTTCGGTTTTGTTTTATCTATGTATCGTGATATAAACTTGATGAAAATTACTTTGATTATGCTTTTGTAAATTTTCTCAAAAAATAATTCAACATATATATATATATATATATATTATTAAGTACGGGATTTCACAAGTTTTTAGATGCGGGATTGAATAAAGGGAGCCATTTTAAATATTCACCCCAGGCCTCCAAAAACTCAAACCAACACCGGAGTTATGGGAAGATACTTTGGGAAAAGTCAACATCTTCATAATGGGAATATCGGTAGCGGAGTAATTGTATTTAGCGTCAGGGGTAGTATCTTAAGTCGAAAGATTGGTGATTAATTATTGAGTAATACTATACAACCCAAATAATTAACCCAAATTTTAACCCAAATGATATGGCAAGTGAGTTGTCATCACCACACACAACATGGGATGATGTGGTTAATGAAAGAATCACTTGCTATATCATTTAGGTTGAAATTTGGGCTAAATTTTTGGGTGATCTAGCATTAGTGTTAATTATTCCGTGTTGATAGTCGCTGTTTTTTGGGTTAAATAGGTTATATATATATATATATTCCAAATTACCAAAGCAGAGAATTAACATAAAAAATAAATAAATAAATAAATACATAAAAAGCTGGAAAAAAACAACTATATTCAAGAGAATGCTAACATATGATGCTTATATCATTTTAATTTCTGAATTTTATTATTATTGTAGATAATATCTATTAATTCAGGACCATGTATTTTTTTTAAAGCTTTCGCCATTGGTAGGATTCGAACCGCTGACCTGAAAATCATTTGTCTAAGCCCCAAGCTTATCCATCTACCAGCTGAGCTATGCCCCTGTTGGCTATTATTATTGTAGATATATGGAGTGATGCCAGGTGAAAGTAACATATTGAATGGAGGCAAACCATTGTGTTGTTTTGACTATTAAATTGGTATAATTTTCTTAACAACACTTTGATTTCCATTTATCTTTGTTTTTGAAAATACCTACAAGGTTATACTAAACAACCTAGAGGGGGGGTGAATAGGTTGACGCACTAGTTTTAAAAACTCTTTCGTGACTTATGTCAAAACCTTGATGAGCAAACAAATTAACCTTAAACATGATTGTTATGAGAAAAACAATTAACACATGTATGCTCAATTCACCACCCTTAGCCTACAAAACATATACCAACAAACAATGTATCTCATATACAAGATATTCAATTAAGATCAAATTCCACAAGTTGTATTTTGAATATTACAATGTAAGTACACTAAGTAAAACTACTACAACTTGTTAATGAAGGAAATATATTAAAACCAAAACAAAGGATACATGTATTAATATTAATGTTCAATGTATATACAAATATCAATCTAGATATATCTATACAAAAGAATCAAAGAATAAGAGAATTATATTTACACAAATGAATTGTATATACAAAAATGATCAAAATGAATATTGATTACAAATCACACTTTACACAATCTTACTTCCAAATATATCACAAGTGAATATTGTACCATAAGATTAAAACATACACATAAACATATATGAAAGAGAGATAGAAAAAATAGACACATGAGATTTTTTAACGTGGTAAAACCTCCAAGGAGGAAACATCCACGGGTTGAAATACAACCATTAGGGTACTATATTATTGGAAAGTAAACATAGAACATTCACAAAGTGACCAATCTTTAGCTCACCCAACCTAGTGAAGTCTAAGCCTACTCAACCCTATTAGAAAGTGTGAAATCCCTCAATGATGCGAAACCACCATATATTGGATACCACACACAACCAACATCGATGGTAGATTAGAAATTCCTCAAGAGTGCATACACCTCCCGTGTACCCCGCTCTATCGGAGTCTATGTCTAACCATACGCCTAGGCCTACCAATACAATAGCCAACTCCTTATCCAAGGCACTCATGCCTCTAGGGAGCCTCCCATGCATGACTATCCGAGTCCTCCCGACTCTAGCCATGACTCCTTGCTTACCTATCCGAGTCATCCCGACTCCAGGCAAGACTTCTTGCTTGGCTATCCAAGTCACCCCGACTCTAACCAAGACTTCATGCCTTTTACAAGGACTTCCTAGTGTGATCATGTGAATGCAAATGATGCAAACAATCAATACAACATAGAACATGTGATCAATACATTCTATGGCACAACTAGACCTAAACATGTGATATCACAAGTAATCAAGTCTAGATGCAAAATACATGAATAGAAACCTAAGCATGTAAAACACCTAACACATACACTCAAAGTTTCATTCACACACACAACACTTGAATCACAATATATTCATGAAGTACAAATTCAAGATGCTATCAATATACAATTAAATGCTAGATATATGAGATTAAAATCAATCAATATACTAGTCAAAAATATAGAGCAAGGTTTTGAGATTTACATCAATCAAAACCTATATTCTCTAAATCACAAACAAATACACAAATCCTAGATTTTATCAATCAAAGGATCAAATCAAATCTCAAGGTCATTTTAACACAAAATTAATTCAATTAAGTTTCAAACAACCTAAGATGCCATTCTAATCACAATACAACTCACAAACATATGTAAAACCTAGAATCATAGAATCTAGTCAACATTAGTCCACAAATTGACTTTCAATTAGAATGATAATCAAGCTATCTTTCTCAATAGCTTTTACCAAACATAAACATAGATATAGAAGAAGAAACCCCAAGCAAATGGAAGGTCAAAAAGAAAGAAATCCCAAAGTTGAGACCATTACCTCGGATTCTGCAGCTGGTTCGGAAATTAGTGTTCAACCACTGGAAATCACAATCAAACAGCCACCAAACCACTTGGAGATGTTAGAGGACTCAAATACGAACACTCTCCAACTTGAATCACTCAAATCCGACTCCGGATGAGGAAGATATGGTGTTTTGAAAAACTGAAAACTGAAAACTGGAGAGAGTTTTCTATCGGGAATTCTGAAATTTTTCTTCTTGGATTTCAAAATGGAGAGAGAGAGGGAAGAAATAGGAGGAGAGAGAGGGGCCAAGGGAGCCAATCACGTGGTGCCACATCACCCCCTGGCCGTGGGGGGCGCGTGGCCCACACGGGAGCAGAGAGTGCTCCAGGCCGTGGGGCCCACGGCCTCACCAACGGCTAGCCCAAGTGGCCCACGGCCTGGGCTGTCCTCTCGCGCGCTCCCTCGGTTCTTCGGCCCGTATCTTGGGCGTCCGAACTCCGATTTTGAATCCGTTTCTAGATTACGAACCATGACTCTCTCACGCACGACGATGACTATACAAATTTGAAAAACGGTTGAGAAATCATCTCAGAAATCATCGATTAAGTCAACTCAACGAAAGAGAACGAAAAGTAGCATAGTCAACTTGTTTGAACTCGAAACCTTATGAATGAGTAACCGAAACGACCGGAACTCAATAAGGCATTAAATAAGAACATGTTCAAGTCCTAAACACAAAATACGGAAACATACAAACACAAAGACACACACATATGCTAGTTTCCGGGCATAGTCCTAGAAAATGCAAAACACAAAGTTTATTAACTTAATATGAATGCATGAGCATATTTTGCCAAGTGTGTGAAAGTGATATGTAAATGAAATTAAATCATGAAGGAACACACAAGTATGATATGTGTGAGTGTGTGCCTAGCCTTGTAAGAGATAAGAGGTCCTTGAATACCTTTGTCGACCAATAATGCCCGAATCTCTTAAAAGCCGGCTTTTTGAATGAGTTGAGGTTGAGACGTCCTTCGTCTTCAAAATTCTTCAATTACTAACCACTAATCATTACAAGATAAACACGTTTTGATATGGAATTAATGCCAACACTAATTATCAACCTTACAGTTTTTCCAAAATCTTTATTTAAACCTTTTTCAATTGAATTATTAGTGTTGTGCTTTTATGATATAGGCTTTTGTATGCGTGGGTGTTAAGATAGCATTTTGTGTTGTTTTCAAGGACTCGAACAAAGTTTGCTTTTTTTTTTTTTGGTATAGAAGAGGAGCTAGGGAACAAGCACTATCCTAGCAATAGTCACGCCCTTGTAGTCATCATCCAGAAGGCCAGAAATCTGAGGAGGAGGATCCTCAAACACAGTGACACCCAACATCAAAGAGTGGCCTAAGTCAGCAAGATAGTCAGCAACCCTGTTGCTTTCCCTATAGATATGCTGGACAAAACAACTCCAATTATTCTCCATAAGAGATTTACAAGCACGAATGATATTATCGAGAGGATGATAAGAAGAGAAATCTTTTTCCAGAAGGAGCACCGCAGAATGGGAATCTGACTCAACCATAACCTTTCTGAAACCAGCAGTCCAAGCCAGCTTAAGGCCCTCAAAGATACCCCACAACTCAGCTTCAAGCACATTACCCACACCTTTATTCAAAGCAAACCCAATCATCCAGTTCATTTTGTCATCTCTAATTACCCCTCCAACGGATATGGCACCACAATCCGGATACAAACTCCCATCCACATTAAGCTTGACCCACTCAAGAGGAGGAGGGGACCAAGAAATATGTTGTGTCATCCTGGCAGAGACACTCTCCAAATCCGTGTTCGCAGCCATCCAATCTTCCAAAAACTTCAGAATAATCCTTCCAGGATGTCTCGGGAGGTGAAAGGTTTGATCAAACACCATCGCACATCTCCATTTCCAGATGTGCCAAAGTGTGACAGCAAAGAGGAGATAACTTGGGAAACTACCTCGACACAGCCTACTGCACTTTAGGTTCTCATACAACCACTCATTCCATTCCAATTTAAAGGCATTACTCAGAGTAATTCCATTGCAAAGATCTTCCCATATCCCACAAGAACTTCTACAGCCTCTAAAAACATGATCCAAATCTTCAAAATCCGTCTCGCATCTCTCACAAGTAGAATCCGAGTTAAGATTCCTAGCAACTCTCTACTCATTAGTCAACAACTTACCATGGAGGAAGGTCCACAAGAAATAAAGCACACGAGGAGGTAATTTAAGACACCATATAAATTTCCATTTCCAACTGTCAATGTTACTGTCAGTAAACTAGCTCCCATAAGCACTACTCACCGAAAATTCACCATTTTTTAAAGGGCCCCAAATAGCAGCATCCGCAACACCCTGGCTACTACTAATGTGGATACTGAAAATACGGTGCACAATAGGCCAGGGTAAAACAGATGACAGATTCTGCAAATCCCAATCAGTCGAAATCATATAATCACTCACCTTTTCATTAAGTTGAGAATCAGAAAGAGGAATAGAAGCATGCCATTTCAGCTCACCCAAATCCGGTATCCACCTATTAGTCCAGAACCTAATGTGACACCCATCCCCAACACGCCAGTTAATCCCTTCCGAAAGGAGCTTAGCTCCAAAGGAGAAGCCTCTCTATGTACTAGAACAACACCGAACCTTCCAGTTCTTAAAATCAATCAAAGTCCCCCATTTAAGATACTTATCTTTGAGCATATTTCCCCACAAACCAGAATCATGAGTAGATAGTTGCCAGCTAGCTTTGGCGAGCAAAGCTTGATTCATCATCTTCGTTTTTTTAATACCCAGGCCACCAAAAATCTTGGGCAAGCAAACCGTGTCCCACTTCAAAAGATGAATTTTCTTCTTGTCAGTAGTAGTACCCCACAGAAAGTCCCTGTTAATTTTATCAAGCTTGTTACAAACCTCCGAGGGAAGTTTGATAGATTGCATCGCATAAATTGGGATAGCAGAAGTAACAGCTTTGATCAGAGTGCATCTACCAGCAAAGGATAAAGACGCACTCTTCCAAGACGCCAGCCGAAGTTGAGTCTTCTCAATGATCTCTTTGTAAGTACCCTTTGTAATACACCCATGGATTAAAGGCACACCCAAATAATTACCCAGGTCATTAGTAATGGGAGAACCACACATAGCAACCAAGATTTTAGAATTATTGTAGCTAACATTTTTAGAACAATAGACTCTAGATTTGGGAAAACTCACCTGTTGACCCGAGATATCACAAAATTTATCAAGGCAATCTCTCATCGTTTCAGCCTGCAGATGAGAAGCATGGCCAAACAGAATAAGATCGTCAGCAAAGAACAAGTGAGAAATTTCAGGCCCCCTTCTAGAAATCTTCACAGGCTTCCAGGTTCCTTCCAAAAGCTTTTGTTTAATGATGTGAGAGAGTTTCTCCATACATAACACAAAAATATAGGGGGATAAAGGGTCCCCTTGCCTAATCCCACATTTGGGGCGAAAACTGTCAGTCAATTCACCATTTAAAATCACCCTATACTACACATTCGAGATGCAACTCATGATAAGATTAATAATAGTGTCCTTAAGCCCAACTTCCTCCAAAACTTTCCTGATAAAACCCCATTGCAGTCTGTCATAGGCCTTAGCTAAATCAATCTTCCAAGCAATATACCCCACCTTCCCTCTGGAAGTCTTGAACTTGTGGAGGACCTCTTGCACAACAACAATATTGTCTTGAATTTGCCTACCAGGCACAAACGCCACCTGATTCGGACTCACAAGATCATGGAGCAATATCCTTAGTCTAGCAACAATAATTTTACTAACGACCTTGTAAGTAGTGTTACAAAGGCTTATGGGCCGAAATTGAGTCATATTGATAGGATTCTGAACTTTTGGGATAAGGGAGATTAAAGTCTGATTAATACCATCCAGAATACATCCCTTAGAAAAATAGTCAGTCACCAAATTAATCAGCCCAAACTTACAAGTGTTCCAATATTTTTGGAAGAATATGGCTGGGAACCCATCAGGACCAGGAGCCTTAAGCCCTCCTATACTGAAGACACTTTGTTTGACCTCATCTTCACTGACAGGGGAGCTAAGATTCAAAATGTCACTCACATTTAACATAGGGAAAAACATGGGTATAAGAGAATACCCACCATAGCTCGGGTTGTCAACAAAAAGCGTTTGAAAATAACGCACAGCAGCTCTCTTCATCCCTTCCATATCCCCAATCCAGCTACCATCCTCATTCTTGAGACCCTTAATCTTGTTTCTTCGTCTTCGAATAACAGTAGGAAGATGAAAAAACTTTGTGTTTCTATCACCTTCCTTTAGCCAACAATTTTTAGACTTTTGTTGCCAAAAAATTTCCTCTTGATCAAGAATATCCTTATAATCTTTCAGTAAAATCTCCTCAAGGCCAGAGAGGGAATGGGATTGCCTCACACAAAGTCTCTTTTGTATCCCCTGAATCCTGGCTAGCAAAATTTTCTTCTTGTGAAAGATATTACCAAATTCATCTTTATTCCAGCTTTTTAACACTCTTGTGAGATTGTGAATTTTCCCATCAACGGATTCATGCACCGAATTCCAGTTACTGCGAATCAGCTCATCAAAGTCTTTGTGTTTCAGCCACATAGCTTCGAATCTAAAAGGCTTGCAGCTAGAGCTCGACATGTGATTGCTATGGAGCTGAATGAGAACAGGGCAGTGATCCGACAAGACTCTAGGAAGGTGTCTCACAAAGCCATCCGTAAAAAGTAATCTCCACTCCATCGAACAAAGCGCCCTATCAAGTCTTTCCCAAATCTCTTCATGCACACCCCGTCTAGTCATCCAAGTGTACTTAGGACCAATAAAACCCAGATCCACCAAGTTATTCCTATCAATCCAACTTCCAAACCCACTATTAGCATGAGTAATTCTACCCCCTCGCTTCTCTGAAGAATTAACAATCTCGTTGAAATCTCCTGCCACAAGCCAAGGCAGATTAAAACAACTTCTAATAGCGTCCAGGTAATTCCAGAACGCCCTCCTGGTAGTTACACAAGGGTTAGCATAAACAATCGTGAGGACCCAAGGAGTACGATTGTCATCAACCAAAGCCGTAACACTATGTCTGGAACTAGCAACCACATGCAGTTTAACTATACTCTCATTCCACAAAAGCCAAATGCCCCCCGAATAGCCCTCAGCATCAACCACAAAACTATTAGAAAAACCTAATTTATTAATGACACGTAAAGCTTTAACGCCACTAATTCGTGGTTCAAAAATAGCCATAATCTGAAACTGATGAATCCTACATAAATCAGCAATGTTCCTCGCAAAACCCTTCTTACCAGCACCCCTCACGTTCCACACACAAATCATTAGAGAACGAAAAAAAAAAAAAAGGGTCTCTATTAAGAGATAACTTTCATAGCCTCTTCAAGCTTAGAGGCAACCACAACAAAATTATCAACTACACTCATATCATATTTGCTAGATAAATTCTGGTTTAGACAAGTGTTTACCTGGACCTGATTACAGGTTTGTGCTTCAAAACTAATAACATCTTTATGAAGTTGCCGCAACACACTAGAGCTATCAACATCCCCAACTCCCAAGACATGATCGGCTTCTAAAAAAGTTGAAGGAGCAATCTTGCTACTGGTGGTAGTCCTGGAACAAACAACCTCTCTGTCGCCCCCCAATTGACTATTATCAGTATCTAGCTTTTCTCCGATTTTGAAAGTCTTTCTACTACCCTGGTGAGCGATCCTGGTAGCTTTCTTACCCTAATAGTTATGCTGATTAGTAACTTCAATAAGAACTGCTTTACCTCTCGGTTTGCTTCCTCCATCGACCTTCTTAATTCCCTTATCATTACCATCAACCGCCATCACATCCATGTCCTCACTTAAAACATCAAACTTGGAACCACTTGGTCTGTCAGCATTAATCAATTTCCCTGTAGCAGGAGTCTTTCCCTTGAGACCAGTTCTTAAATAATTTGGCTTACTAGTATTTACTTCAGTGAAATCGTTGTCAAACCTTCTCACATTAGGATGCCTATTACCTGAGAGCTTCCCACTCAGCCTATTTTTCTCTGCAGAACCAGTATTACCATTATCAGCCCGTCCAGTCCTTCCTTTGTAGTTTCGGTTCCCCTGTCTGCCATAGGACACCAAGAGCCATGGTCCATACATATTATTCTCTATGTCAAGATTAGACTTGTTACTACACTCCTTATCAGTCAAGATTCGGAATCAGATCCACCATTCCCTCTCTACAGCTGTCTTTGCTATGACCAACCCGACCACATTTAAAACAAATAGATCCTAAGCTTTCATATTCCACTCTAATAGACCTATCCTCAATGTTAATAGAACCTAATAGAGGTTTGGAAATATCAATTTCCACACAAATTCAGGCAAAACGTCCACGAGCTTGATTTTCTGTGATAGGATCCACCTTACACATCTTTCCCAGCATTCCACCTATGCTCCATAACAATTCTGAAACCATCCACTCCATTGGAAGCTTTGTCAACTTGACCCAAATAGGCATACTCTATATAGTATCATCCCAGGCACAAATTTCGGTTTCCATCTCTGCACCACTAAATAATGGTTTGTAATGACCCATGGTCCATTGGTAAGTACATAATCCAGATCATCTTTCATCTGAAATCGAGCAACAAAATATCCCTCCCCAAGATCCGTAAGCTGCCACTGTCCAATTAAGGTCCACTTTTGTGTTAATTTTGTGATCATGAAACTGAGGGTATGAGCACGTCCCATGTTCTTTAGGATCAAAGCATTAGCCCAGGGTTTATGTAATTGGTCCTTCAATTTGGATGAAAGTTCCATCCTCGATCCATTGGTTCCATTAGAAATAAGGATATCATTAATGTCAATTTTTAGTTTCTCTTTACTAACTCCAAGCCCAGACCAGGAATTAGGGTTAGCCATATTCAGGAGTTTAGATTTGAAACTATCCACAGTATCATTCCTCACGTTATCAACTACAGCAGCAATACGGCCAGCCCGATCCGAGTCAGACCTCGCTCGTTTGGCTGTACCACAACTTTCATTACTCTTATTCGAATCAACAATCATATTCGCAGAAGAAGGTTGAGAAGCAGAGAAAACAAAGACCTCACTTGGATTATCCATGCCCAAACACGAAAGAGGAGAGAAAGAAACAATAAGGAGAACGGAGGAAATCAAGAAGAACGGCGGCACAAAACCCTGTTGCGAAAAACAGAGCAAAACCTAAGAGAAATCAGGCGCGTTCAAAAGACTTAACCCCACGCGCCCATTTTAATTTTTCAAGTCGTTATCCTTTTGTTCTTTCAGTTAAAATCATGAAAGACCATGATTTTAACTTTTCAAAAGCAATAACAAAGTTTGCTTTTGCTTACAAGAAAGATGGGATAACAAAATGCATCCACAAAATCATGAGACACTCTTCTTCAAACAATTCCGGATGCTATTTTGTGTACTGTGGATGTAATTGGAAACAAAGGATATGTATGTATGCAAAGTGTTGGACTATGAAGATAATAACAATGTTCCTGTGCTACTTTTTAGTTGACATTTGGAACTTGTATATATGGATGATTCTATGGAATTTGCAAATTGAAGTGCCCCTTTGCCAACATTTGTGATTCAGTGATACATCTAGAACATGGATCATAAAGTATCAATTTAATGAATAACAAAATTCTCTTACCAACAATAATCTTCCTAATGACATTTCTCTTCATTAAAAAAAAAAAAAAAAAAAAAAAACTGTATATCACAAGAGTATATGACACCAAGTATACAAGAAATGGTGCAGTTTGATTATTTGGGTACAAAGATTATAGGTAACACAGTACAAATTAATTAGATTCCTTGAAAGAATAAATCATTCCTTGCATAAACACTTCAGGGAGTGGCAAAAGTTAAGCACAACTCCAGCAAAAAACAATTTGGGTGAACCAACAAGTATGACTGAGGCCATCTCTTAACAAAATAATAATCTGTACTTCTCAAACCCAAATTTCATCTGCAAGCTGTGTTCTCACCTGGTGGAACAACCACAAACCCAACAGCTGCAGGCATTCCCCCTGTTTGTGTATGCTTTGCTTTCAACTGGTCCAATTCATCTTCAGGGAAAACTTCCGATTCTATAGACGGGGATATTTTTTTCACATGCAACCGCGTCAGCTGCCAAAAGCTATCCCCACCAATATCATCAGTTGGCATGAGAATACCGGTTGTCTTCATTACCAACAAATTGTTCTTCAGAAGTTCAGGAATTAATTCGTGGATTTTCTCACTACGTTTTCCTCGGAGTTTTAGTGTCATATATCTCTCCATATGATTAAGAACCCCCAACCATAGTTTGCAAAAGGATGGTTGCAGCGACAGATCTTGCAATAACTGTAAGAATGCCTTTGACATTAATTTCATTGCCAGAACAAGTGTTCCATCTATGTTCCGGTAATCTTTTGGAGAGTTACCCTGAGCAATTTCTAATAAATCATCAAGCAATGTGAATATCACCATATCAAAGCACTGGAACCACAAAGCATTTGGAAGGTGAATCCCATCCACCGCTGCCAAAGATCTCTGTAACACCTGAATGGCATGGTTCCTCACCTCTTCTCTCTGGTCCAAACACACTTTTTTCAGTGCCTGAACCAGTCTCAGCCACATCTCCCCAATATCTTGGCTCAATTTGATAGCAGCCTCCTCCCCCACTGTATTCTTTGTCTCAGAAGACCATCTTACAAGACAAACAACAGCGCCCCCCATTAATTCTATGGCAGAAACTGACCTATCAACCTCACCAACCCGTGACTCAGCAAACTGCCTTGCTGCATCCACACAAAGAATAAAATTTGATGGCAAAATGTTTGTCCCCTCGGACATGATAAAAGCTAGTGCCTCAAATCCTGCTTCAGAAGCTTCTGGATGTCGAGCTGTGATAGAAAGCAGGGAAATGATTGTGCGCCAGCCGGCATGGGATCTAATGTGAGTTGCATTTGCTTTTACAAGGCGCATCACCTCTTGTGTGATCTGTTCACAATATGCATCAGCTACCCTCGCATCAAGTTTCAATATAAGTTGCAGTGACTTGAGGAGCTCATCAGTCAGGTTTTCCTTATAGGGAAGCAATCTCTGGCATATCCTAAGAAGCCCAAACACGGCCTTTTCTACCAACATGCATGGCATTACAATTGACTGAACAATATTGGCTATGTGCTCATAAACACCCTGCCAGATAAGCATAATCCTATCCCGGTTATTGAGCGTAATGGCAATCAGCAATTCTAGGCAGAACACTCCTGTGTCTTCATCATCCATGTAGCTACTTCCTTTGCGGAGTTGGCCTGCAGCCAAAATAAGGGCCCTCACAAGCTGCAGTAAAGACTCAGCTTGGAGAAACTTACTCTCTGTAAATATGCTATCGATGTGGCAATTCTGCATTATCTCACGTGCTCGCTGATGAGCAGCAAGTTCTTCCTCATCTGGCTGCGACCTAGGCTCCTCCATATCAAATGATAATAGCTGACTGAACCTACCAATCAGGCCAGACGATTTCCGAGGAGTAACCACAGGTGTAATGCGTGATGTTGATACAGAACTTGTAGCAGGTTTGCCCCGCTCCAGGTCAGAAGAGGGCTCCATATCATCAGCTGCATCACTAGCCAGACGAGCAGGCAGAAGGCCAAGCTTGTGCAAACTTAACACACAATCCAAAATATTTTTCCAGCCAGAGTGGATATGATCACCATACCTATTTGCTATTGTAAAAACTGCTGTCAATACCATTCTAGCTTTTGTGTCATCTCCAAATGCAAGAAGAGCTTCTTCAACAGATAATGGAGTCAAGAGGGTTGTAAATCTACAGAGAGACAAAACCAAATCATCCAAAACCTCATCAAAATGATAGCATGTAGAAACTTTGGCAATGGCCAAGAATCCATCGACACATCTCCGCAAAATGTCTTCCTGCTCCACTTGATCAAAAACCACTGACATAGCAGCAATTGTTGGACCTGACAAGATAGCAAACATATCATGATCGAGGTGTGCACCAGAATCACATACAATAAAAGGAGTGGCTTCTCTGGATTTGTGCAACACACTAATCCAGCGGCTCGATGTCATTTCCTGAAAACCAGAACCTTGGTCTGGGATCATCAGGATTTCATTCTCACATATCGAGTAATAAAGCTCTGAAAGGTACTCTCTAGGAAGATCCTTCCCTCCATTGACGTGCCGATTGTTTCTGATAAAATCTTCTTCAGTCATCTTTTTCTTAACCTGCACATTGTGTTGATCTGTGTTGAGCAATATAAGTGAATACGACAATAAGAGAGCAGCATCTTTATTGGTCAATATATCTTGCGATTGCTCATAATATCTTTCAGCAAATGCCTCAAGCACCCGCTGTATCTTCTGTGATTCGCCAGGCAATCTAAAAGTTCCTATGAAAAGACGCAATGCAGTATCTAAATTCATGTCACGGAAATCAAAAATACCAGCAAATTTCTGAAGCACTTGAACACAAAATTCATCATGGTTTCCCAGAAAATCTCCAATGAGATTCTTATCTAATCCAGTTGTGTACCTAAAGAAGAAAGCTACACTCTGTGGATCAAGCTTATCAGGTAGCATATTAATTCCTTGGAGAAACTCTAGACCTTTCTTAGGATCCCGGTTAAAGTGATCAGCTCCAACTGCTAACCTTCTTTTAATGTACTTCATCTTGCGAACAAATGGAACCCAAGAATGAGGATCACTATAGTCCTTACATTTTAATGTCCAGAATGCATTATATTCCTCAGGATCAACAGATGCCCCTTCTGGAGTAGGCAATTCATTGCTTACCCTCTCAGCCATACCCTGAATCAAGGATATCATACCATCCAGAGCAAGAACATGCATAGCTGACAATGGTCCATTGACCGGAAATGCACTTTTTGATAACAGGTTAGCAAGGTCTTCAAACAAATTGTTAGAGATTATGTCACAATCAAAATTGGCATACATTTCAGTCATGAATGTCTGCTGCCTACAGAGGTCTACTATAGCCTCCATAGCAACCTCCTGCTGTTGGTAAGAAGACCCGTACTTGGTCTGTGCAAGTCTCAAAAGTACACATGAAAAGAAAGATTCAAGCTGTACTTTGAGCTCAATACGCAAATGGTGATACAGATTTAGAACAATGCTGCAGACTGTTGAAAGAATTAGCGGGCTCATTGACAAACCGAACTGCATCAGATTACGAAACAATTCATCCTGAATTAAAGCCAATAACTTAGGGTGTCTACTGAATGACGATCCAGCCAACTCTATAGCTGAATTAATTAAACCTAATGCAAACAGAGGAACGTCTTCATCATATGCCATAGGATTTGATCTAGTACCAGCTCCCATGTGCTCAATGACATTCAAGAGAGAGCACAGGAAGTGAAATATCTCCACCATGCATGGAACCCCAAAGGGCTCCATCATTATCTTCTCGCCATTTTGAGCAGCCTCAATCATTCCACCAATCTCACCATTATTTGTATCCACTTCGCTTGCTAGCTTATATGTGGGAGCACTTGACTTGTGTCCAGTTGATGACTGAGATTCAGCACTGACATTGCCATTTTCAAATGGTTTACTTTCAGAGGTGAGATCCTTCTCCAGTACACTCACCTGTATGATAAAACGAACTTAAAAAATTGAAGAGAAAAAAATTAAATATGCTAGTCTGGAAATATTACACATCTAAGATGGAACTTTGACTTTTCATGGAGCCATGGAGGCTTCACCAGAACCTCTCATAAATTACTGCTGAAGCAAGATAAACATCCAATGTATGAATCTAAAACCACATTTTCACTATTTCATTGGCTGACATAAAAGCTTGTAATTTACAACTAGAAAACATGAATAAACCTATTTTCTCTTGGCTGACTTAAAGACCAGAACTCAGTGCTTAAGCTCACCAGGGAAACTATTGGTATGTACATATATTATAACTGATTAGTAATATTTTACTAATCTGAATTAAAATCACAATAATAATAATAATAATAATAATAATAATACTGGTGGTGAAACCATCTAAGATGACCAACTGAATCAGCATTCAATATCAACAAAATAAATGGACCAATATACCAGATATGGAGCATAAGGATCTATCACTTATCCTTTTGTATATTGTACGTCTGTGTCTGTTTGTTTGGGGGGCGGTTAAGTTTATACCAGAGTACCAATAATCATGATTTCATGATACTAGACTCTTCATGTTTATTTAACCAAAATAGAAATCTCATCAAAGAGGAAGGATCATGCATAGAGTAGTTACCTTTTCACCAGCGTCTGATTGGCTTTGCGCTACCGATGATTGTTCTGGACAATCAATATCAGGTAGGTACGAGAAAATACACCTAACCAATTCATGCATCGTGTGCCGTGCTATGCGCTGCAACAATTCACCTTTGGAGCTTGCCTGATGAACTACACGAAAACAAGTATTTACTATATTGCATACATGCTGGTTATTCAACTTAACTGCCACCTTGCTTTTCATGCAAGCTAGAAGAACCTGAAGTATCTTCATCAGCACAACTTCTTCAGAGGCCGGATCAGTTACCTCAAATCGGCAGCTCGTTACAGCATCAACTATTATATGCACAGCATCTCCCACATTCACAGTATCAAGATCAAGTACATCAAGGGTCAAAATTTTGTACACGGATGACAAAGCAACACCAGTTATGGGTGCACCAGTCTCATCGGATCGAATCACATCCAGAAACGGCTGGAGATACACAGCTGGGTCGATATTATGCCACTGATTTTGCCATAAAAATATTTGTTTCCTCAATTCCTTCAAGGAATGGATAAGAGAGTGCTCTAACTGATCATCATCTGCCTCATAGCGAACTCCCCACCTTACATTTCTCCTCATCACAGCCAAAACGGCACCTATTTCGGAATTTATCATGCAAGCTATAGCACCCCTGGAAAGCTTAATGGAGCAGTCCTTGAGTTTTTCTTTATAAAATGCATCGCTTCTGGACCGTGGATTCAGATGCCCCATATTTATTCCAGTTTCTAGCACAATTCAACTTAAACTTGAACCATGCAACCGGCAACTACACAAACAAGAATCCGAATCCTGCCCAAATCATACCAATTATTGTAATTTACCAAATCAAGTCAACGAACCCGAAACCGAAAATTAACTTGCAGAAAATACCAGTTGCTGATAACAAAGTATGAATCTTTAAATTTCTAAAAGAAAATGAGTCAATAGGCAATTATGCAAATAGGAATCAATGTGTGTTTTGTGTTATAGAAAATAACAATAAAATATTCAAATTCAGATCACAGAAACCAGATCTAGCCCAATTATACAAACAACTAAGAAGACTTAAACACGCTGAACTATCTGAAATCAAACGCAACATAAATTGAAGATCAGTCAAAAAGCTGATAACATGGCACACTCGAATCAAATCCATCTGGGTCGATTTCCACGACAGGAAAACCGTGAAATGGAGAGTCAAAATGATACCTTTAACTGTTATTTGAAGACCCAAGTTGGAAATTCTTCTGGGTTTCAAGAGATCCCTGCGAGAGAGAGAAGTGAGTGGAAATCAAGAAATTTTCGTTCACATTTGAGCAGGGAAAATGAAAGAAAATGGGTCTAATGGGCATATACAAATTTCTTTCAAGTGTTTTTGAGATTCGATTTGCTTACGACACAGTCTTTCGAGTTTTGGGCAGCGCGTTTTCGCGGCTTTCGATTCGAAGAAACGTTTCTTCCAATCCAGGTGAAAAAGGGCAAATATGGTAATTCTCCTAATTACAATTTTACAATTTTTTATTATTTTTTATTTTTTAAATAGAGAAACTTTATTTAAGCTCCGTTCGAAAGAGTTTCTTTAAGTTGATCTTTTAGGCTCCGTTTGAAAGAGCTTCTTCAAATAGATCTTTTAGTAGTAGATCTTTGAAAGTAGACATTCTACAAGTAGAGCTTTTAATGGGAAGATGTTATTCGTTTGGTTGTTAATTAGAAAAAGCTTTAACCAAAATATTAAAAAACTATTTTAAATGATAAAGTTATATTAGACATTTTAGTTATTTATTATTATTTTTATTTTTTTAAAAGTAAACATTTTAGGGTTATTAAAAAAGCTCAAAAAGATCTACTTGAAAAAGCCTAAAATTTGAGTTTCTCCAAGTAGACGTAAAACAACTTTTTTAATCATCCAAAACCTCTACTGAGTGACAACCAAACAACACAACAAATTTAAAAAAGAGCTTAATTAAAAAAAAACTCTTTTAGCCGGTAGATAAGTTCTTCCAAACAGGCATTTAGAGTAGACATTCTATAAATAGAGTTTTTAATGGAAAGATAATTGATCGTTTTGTTGTAAATTAGAAAAAGCTTTTTTAAATAGTAGGATTACCAAAATATTCAAAAACTATTGTAAGTGCCTCTAGTTTGATTGGCGTATTTCGATGACAAACCACATGTGGGGTTTATGTAAGGGTAGCTTAGGAATTGTGATCAAGTTCAAAGTCTTCTCAAGAACTCTAAAGTAATAAGCACTACAAAGGTAATTTTCAAGTGCTTACCTGCAAATGAAGAGATATAGTTGCACACAAACACAACTCATACATATATTTATATCTTGCATGTTATGTATGTTTTATAGGTGCATTCATGTTTATTAATCTCTCTTCTTGCATATGGTAATTGATTGCAACTTGTTCATAACAATGCCATAACACTTTAGGCATTAGGATGCATTTATTTCCATTTTCACACTTGCACAAAATTGCTCATTTTAGACTAAGTGTGAATTGACTTTGAAAAGAGAAAAAATTCTCTTTGACTACTGCCTGTACCGCAGCCTAGGCACATGCCTATGGGATGGTCTGCACAGCGGTCCAAGTCAGTTTGAAAAACTTGATGATTTTGTACCATGCATACCGTGGCCTAGGCACATGCCTATATGGCAGTCTTCACAGCGGTTGAAAGCAGAGCTGTCACGCTATGCGTACCGCTCCCTAGGCACTTGCATAGGGAGTGGTATAGGCTGCGGTAATTCGGCCAAAATATTTTAAAAAATTAATCAAAACGACCATGCTTTAAAAAGACCACTTATATAAGTATCACTTTTGTCTTTAGGTCATTTTGAGAGAGTTCAAATCAGTTTTCTTACTTAGAACATTTTTCAAGAAAGAAAAAATTCATATGAACTCACCTTTAAACACTCAAACCTTTTCCTTTGTTCATCAAAGTTCATCTAGGATTATCCATGACCATATAGGATGCATCCATGCATGGTTTTGTATCATCACATCTTCCTTGGTATGTTCTTCACTAACTTCATCTAATTTTAGTGTTTTTCATATTAAGACATCTCTTTAATTACTTGTATGTTTTTTGATCATATGCTAAATACAAGTTAGAGATTATTTGTGATGCATTGATTGAGTGTTGTATTGTGATAGCTTCATAGGATTGCTTAATCTATGTTTAGCTAAGCTTTATGATATGTCATTTAGCAATTGATATCTAGGATTATTATTATTGCAATATTGTCATCCTAGATAAGCATATAGGGTTTCCTAGCTCTAATTGCATTTTGGATATTTCATATATCCACATAGGCATTTTATCTCTTCATTGAAAAGCAAGACTTGTGTAGCTTCCAGGATTATGTTGCGTAAATCACAAGCAATTGGACTAGGTTCACTTATACCGGGATTATGTTGTAATCTTTATCACATTTAGTGGATTCGAGGTTCGAGTGTGGCGCACTTACTAGCTCGTGGTTTTTCCTGTGAGGGTTTCTTCATAAATATCAAGTGTTATTTAATATTTTACACAAAGTACACTTGCTATATTATATTGACTAGTTAGGGGTATTTTCGTAATCTTGACCATACTCCAAAATTGGGTAAAATTGGATAAAATCTATTCACCCCCCCTCTAGATTAATATTGAACACATCGTAATTTGTTTCAATTGGTATCAGATTGGGTTCCTAGAAATGATTGGGTTCCTAGATATACTTAGGTGATCCTTGCTCATTTTGGTGTGTTTTGCATTTTGTGTGATTTTTGATCATTCATACATTTGCATTCAT
Organism: Acer saccharum; assembly: GCA_030490815.1. Classification (NCBI taxonomy): domain Eukaryota; kingdom Viridiplantae; phylum Streptophyta; class Magnoliopsida; order Sapindales; family Sapindaceae; genus Acer; species Acer saccharum. Next base: position 3,367,925 of record CM059875.1, on the reverse strand, counting down.
TTCATTCATTCATAAACACTATGAGTGGAAACAGTGGAAATGGTGGTGGCAACGAGGTTGCTTCTAGCACAAGGCCTCCACTTCTTACCGGGTTGAATTATTCCTTTTGGAAAGGAAAGATGGAATCCTACATATGTCAAATTCACGACCGTCCATGGATGGCGGTTGAAGATGGATATGATTTACCTATGATTACTCATACGGGTGGAAGAGAGGATGTGCTTAAGCCAAAAGCGCAATGGAACGCGCAAGAGTTTGAATCATCAAAATGGAATAGGAAGGCAATGCATGCCATCCTATGTGCAATGGATGAGAATCAATATAAGTTGATTCAAAACACTAGGATAGCTAAGGAGGCACAGGACATCCTAGAGGTTGCACATGAGGGAACCGAAGTTGTAAAAGACTTGAAGCTTTAAGTTCTCCAAACGCAATTCGAATTGCTTATGATGGATGAGAACGAATGCTTTAACGACTTCGAAGTAAGGTTGATGGACATTGTGAACCAAAGTCATCAACTTGGTGACCCGTATTCGGATAGGAGAATCAAGCAAAAAATTATGAGATCTCTCCCCGATAGATTTGAGTCCAAAGTGACGGCTTTAGAAGAAAACAGTGGATATAAGGACATGAAGCCGAGTGAGGTTATTTGAAGACTCCTTGCCTACAAGTTTAAGAAGGCTCATAGCTCTACTCCTCCGAAAAAGCATAAAGGAATTGCTTTAAAAGCTTCTAAGGTTGAAAAGAAGGAAAAGAATGACTCGGATGAAGACCTTACATTATTTGTGAAAAGGTTCAAGAAGGTTATGAAGTTCGGGAAAAAGAATTTTGGATCCAAAGGTCAAAACTTCAAGAAAAAGGGTTCCTACAACAAGTTTGAGCCTAGGCAAGAAAAGACCGAAAGGAAAGGGGTCCGATGTTATGAATGTGGTGGGATAGGTCACTTTGCCCCCGAATGTGCTAATCACAATGACAAGAAAAAGGGAAAAGTGATGGTCACCACATGGAGTGGTAGTAGTGATGACTCCAATGAGGAAGAAGAGACTTCGGATGATGAAGTGGCTAACTTCATAGCTTTTGCCTCTTCTCACAAGAGCAAAGGTAGAAGTGAAGAAGAGGAAAAGAGTCAAGAGGAAAATGACTCAAGTGAAGATGACTCATCAACTCACTCCACAAATGGATATGTGGAGAGAAAGGTTCTTGTTGAACACTATGTTGAGTTTAAAAGCTTAGAGATGAAGACCACGAAAAAGATCAAAATGTTGAGAGAAGAGAATCTTGAGCTTTCATCTCATGTTGACCACTTAAGTGAACAAGTGGAAAGATCTAAGAAGATAGAAGATAAGTTAAGAAAGGAGTTAGACTTATCTAAAAGGAATGAAGAAAGTCTAAAAAGGGAGCTTGAAGAAGCAAAAGGGTCTATGACTAGGATGGCCTTTAGCGCACAAAAGCTTGATCATATACTTAGTGTTGGAAAGAATCCGTGTGACAAGAGGGGTCTTGGGTTTGAAGATGGTAAGGAGATCTCTACCTCTAACAAGACTGTATTTGTCAAGAGCTTGGGCAACAAAGAAGCTTCACCGGTGCAAACTCCTAAGAAGAAAATTGATCTAGGACAATGTTCAAATAGTGCATAAGTGAAGGTGGCGCCAAGAAGGCAACCTCAAGCTCAACCTACAAGAGCTCTTCAAGCTAACACTCCTCAACATATGGCTTACAAAGAAAAGGGACCAATCATGCAAGATCAATCTAGGAAGCAAGCTAGACCGGTTCAACAACGAAGATGGATTGAACCTACTCAACCTTAAAGACATGGGAAAGCTCCTATGTACGCACAAGGACATAGTATGATTCCTTATTTTATTCATACATGTCATTTTTGTGGTTTTGATGGTTATATTAGACCAAGATGCTTTCGTTATATTAAAATGTGTAGAACTAGAAGCATGATTGAGAAGAAAAAGAATAGAGCCATGATGCATGTTCCTAGGAATGATAAGATTGATTTGCATGATCCTAGGAGAGCCCATGTACCAAAGACCACTAGGAAAGAAAATGTTTTACCTAGGTGGATTATAAATAATGAAAATGTTTGCCATGTTGCTCAAATTGCGTTAAAGGCTAATTCTTCTAATTTTTGGTATTTAGATAATGGGTGCTCTAGGCACATGACGAGAAACAAGAGTTTTAATGGATCCAAAAAGAGAGTCGTAAGGAAAGGAACCATTTCCATTCCTGGATTACCCGCCTTATCCAATGCTTTATATGTTGATGGCTTGAAAGCCAATTTGATAAGCATTTCTCATTTTAGTGATGAAGGATATTTCGTCTTGTTTAGTAAAAATGATTGCTTTATCCTAAAGCCCGATAGACAAACCTTGTTGAAAGGTATGAGATTTAGTGACAATTGCTATTGTCTTGAAGCTAGAATAGTCTCAAACAATGTGTCCATGGATGAGCAAATTGAGTTGTGGCATGAAAGACTTGGCCACATGAACTTTCAGGATTTACGAACCCTTGGAAAGTTCAATTGTGTGCATGGCCTCCCTAAGCTTGGGAACAAAGCCAATGGTGTTTGTGGACCTTGCCAACAAGGAAAACAAACCAAAGTATGCACAAAAAGGGCAAGTATTTCTCCACCAATGAGCCCCTAAAGCTTCTCCACATGGATCTCATGGGTCCTATGCAAACCGAAAGCTTAGGTGGAAAGAGATACATTTTTGTTTGTGTTGATGATTTCTCTAGGTTCACATGAACATATTTTCTTAGAGAAAAATCTGAAACTTTTGATAAGTTTAAAATGTTGTGTACGAAAATTCAAAATGAAATTAACTCAAACATTAAAAGCATAAAACGGATTAGAAGTGACCATGGGAGGGAATTTGAGAATGCTTCTTTTGAAACTTATTGTGAAAGTGTTGGCATCTCTCATGAGTTTTTGGCTCCTAGGACACCTCAACAAAATGGAGTTGTTAAGAGGAAAAATAGGGTCCTTCAAGAGATGGCCCGTGTGATGTTGATTAGCAACAATGTCCCTAGGAATTTATGGGCCGAAGCCGTCAATACGGCTTGCTATATAGGAAATAGAGTTTTCCTAAGACCCAGAACTATGAATACCTCTTATGAGCTATGAAAAGGTAAAAGGCCAAATGTTAGCTACTTCCACTCCTTTGGAAGCAAATGCTACATTTTAAATGACCATAATCAACTTGGCAAATTTGATGCTAAAAGTGATGAGGGTATCTTTATTGCCTATGCTTTAAATAGTAGAGCCTATAGAGTTTTCAATTTGAAGACTCGAAGCGTCATGGAATCATCCAATGTTGTCATTGATGATAAAAGGCTCAAGTCTAGTAACCATGAGGAGGAGGTTGTTTTAGATGATGACTCTCCTTTGGAGAAGGTTGTGGAGACTCCCAATGTTAGGACGTCCAATGGTGATAATGATGACACACAACCTATTGATAGAGTTCTTCTCTTGAACTCTAAAGAACCTGCTCCATGGGTTAGGCAACTCTATGATAAAAAAGACATCATTGGAGAGGTTAATGAGGGTGTTAGAACTAGACATCAAATAACTAATCTCATTAGCTACACATGCTACACCTCTCAAATAGAACCCAAAAAGGTTGATGAAACATTAAATGATGAATTTTGGGTTCTTGCCATGCAAGAAGAGCTAAACCAATTCGAAAGGAATGAGGTTTGGACTCTAATTCCTAGGCCTAAAAGCACACATGTCATAGGCACCAAGTGGATTTATAGGAACAAATCCGATGAGGATGGAAACATAGTGCGTAACAAGGCAAGACTTGTTGCACAAGGGTACTCTCAAAATTAGGGTATCGACTTTGAGGAGACATTTGCTCCCGTTACCCATTTAGAGTCCATTAGGCTTCTCTTGTCCATATCTTGTATTCATAAGTTCAAATTACACCAAATGGACGTCAAGAGTGCCTTTCTCAATGGCTTCTTGCAAGAGGAAGTGTTTGTTGAACAACATAAGAGGTTTATGGATGCACACCACCCCAACCATGTCTATCGCCTCAAAAAGGTTTTATATGGGTTGAAACAAGCACCGAGGGCTTAGTATGAGCGCCTCACTCAATTTCTTGTTGACAATAACTACACAAGGGGCAGTGTTGACAAGACGCTATTCATCAAGAAAGACAATGATGAGCTATTTATAGTTCAAATATATGTTGATGATATAATGTTTGGCTCCACCAACAACACCACGGTCCACCAATTTGTTGATGTTATGTCTCATAAATTTGAGATGAGTCTTATTGGTGAGCTAAGTTACTTCCTAGGTTTACAAATTAGGCAAGTAAATGATGGGATTTTTATAACCCAAGCTAAATATGCCAAAAACCTAGTGAAGAAGTTTGGTCTAGAAAATGCCAAACATTGTAATACACCCATGAGTACCACTTTAAAGCTAAGCAAGGATGCTAATAGTAAAAGTATGGAACAAACGTTCTGTTAACCACCAAAAATGGTGGGGACCAAAAAAGAATTTTCCACTAGTGTTGAGAAGAAAGCCGGGATGCAAAGTAGTAGCGGAAAATATGTCCGGATACCCCGCTTGCTAGCAGACGGGCCAGAGTAAGAGCCTCTACCCACCCCGGCCAGGTCCAAAATCTCCGGGACTAGGAAATCACTAAGAAGCCGAAAATAGAAAGGCTCTGGAGACAACCTTCTCAAGATCCTGATACCCGACTACCTCGAGTACCCTGATATCCGAATATCTCGGTACCCCGACACTTGGCATCCCGATGTCTGCAAACATCGCTCTAAGAGGAGCAGGAGGGATGCAGGATACCTGGGGTACCCCGACCAGCAAAGCTCGTGACATACACATAGCGAGATAAACACCAGGGTCCCCTTACGCCGACCCCGTTGAAGCAGGAGGTGGACACCCCGAAGAGTAGACTACATATAAAAACAAACACTAAACATCACCGTTCAAGATAAAAACTCAAGCTACAATGCAGTGTTCATTCCCGCCAATTTAGTATCCTATTTTGAATAGGAGTCAACTCATTTGGAACCGGGAAAAGAAGGAATCACCTGATATTTTGGGATCAATTTCCCGACGAATCCGTCGGCCTCCAAAGGAAGACCCGTGTATCATTGAAACCCTAGATCGAGGTTCTAGGAGTGCTGAGCAAGAAAGGGGCCTATATATTAATCACACATTCACCTCAAAAAGGGAGGCGACCATTACTACTTATCGACAGGCACGAAAAGCTCCATCTCCATTGTTCCCCCATATGCTTTACTTTTTTCTTACTGAAATACTGTTAGTTCAAATACCAAGTTGTAAAAATCCCACCAAGATCGAGATCCATATACATATATAAACAGCTTTTGTTTTGTGCATCCATCATATAAGAAATCATCCATCTTACTACTCACATCCACCATAATATCGAGATCGGGGTACCCAGCGGGATACTAGACCACTAAGTATCTCGTTGGCCCTTATTGGATCCCAATCCGGATCTGTCACCTGCAAAACCTATCACGCTTAACAGATTCCAAAGAACTAGCGGGGTATCGGGGTATAGAGTATCCCACTAGCCCAGATCCAATTAGATCCGGGTCCTTCACATACCGTTAATTCTAAAATTGCACCCCGGTGACAATTTTGGGTTAACACGTTATATCGGGGCATGATTGGTAGCTTGCTTTATTTGACCGCATGTAGGCTCAATATCTCTTTTAATGTATGTGTGTATGTGTGTTAGGTACCAATCGGATCCTAAGGACTCCCATCTCTCTTCCGTTAAGAGAATCATTCGCTATATGAATGGGACTTCCAACTATGGGATTTGGTACTCTTTTGACACTAATGCTAGTCTTATAAGTTTTAGTGATGCGGATTGGGCAGGAAATTGCGATGATAGGAAAAACACATCGGGCGATTGCTTCTTCCTTGGGAACAACTTGGTCTCTTGGTTTTACAAGAAGCAAAACTCGATTTCTTTGTCCACGGCCGATGCCGAGTACATAGCCGCTGGGAGTGGATGCACACAACTCCTTTGGATGAAGCAAATGCTAGTCGAGTACGGATTCAACCAAGGTACACTAACTCTCTTTTGTGATAATATGAGTGCTATTAATATTTCCAAGAATCCGGTACAACACTCTAGGACTAAGCATATTGACATCTGCCATCATTTCATTAGAGAGCTTGTTGAAAATAAATGCATAGTACTTGAACATGTAGGTACTAATGATCAACTTGTGGACTTATTTACTAAACCTTTAGATGCAACTAGGTTTAAAACACTTAGTAGATCTATTAGGATATGTCTTGTGGAGTGATGTATTTTGCTGATTGACCTTATATGGGGAACTCAAGCAAAGAGAGCAAGTTTGCATACTTGTCACATGCAAAAATTTGAAAAATTTTATGCTTCTTTATTTAATTGCTTGAGTATCATGGTTGCACATATGTATATATGTCTTCATCTCAATAGGTGTGAACCATGCTTTGAATGTAATCTATGTTATATTTATGTTCAAACATGCATTTTTGGACTAGGAGATTTACATAGGAAGTAAGATATGAATAACCTATAGTTATCTCCATGACATGATGATTCTTAATTGACATGCTAAAAATGAAATAGCATGAATTGATGATTGCATACTTTTAAATGCAAAAACTTGTATGAAAAAGCAATAATGAGACTTTAAATGAATAAATGATCTTGTATCCGTTCAAAGGATTTTACAATCCAAATGTCTCTCTTTCTTTATTTGTTGAACATAGCTACTATCATACGGGTATCTCACCCAGAAAAATCAAATAGGGTGCAAAAAGTCACTCATGCCATGTTTCATTTATAATGTTAGATATAGTTGCTTTCAAATGAAAATCAATGAAATCTCTATATCCTTGCTTCTCTCATGACAAATGGTGAAATTGGTTTGAATTTTATTGGAAACTTTTGTCATTTGTTTTGCCAATTACCATTGTATTTTGAACTTAAATGCAACATGTCTTGTATGCAAAGCATTTTTAATTCACACGTTTTCACAAAATAAATATCCTTGCTTCTCTCCAATGAATTGAGTTACATAAAAGTGGCTTATATGATTATGCAAATATCTTGTATGCTACTATCTCTCTTTGCTATAAGTGACCCGGTTGGGGAATACTGCTTTGCCTATATCATGACAAAAAGGGGGAGTAGAATATGGTAAGGGGGGTTGCTAATTGTAAGTAGCAAATGTGCATGTTGGTGAGATTTCATATTGAGGGGGAGTAACTTTTTGAGGGGGAGCATTGCATTCATATACATTGCATGATGTTGTACTTAAAATCTTAAATGCAAATGCTTGTTTTATTTTCACTTGATCATCTCACATACACTTGCGTTGGAAAGTGTAATTGTTTTTGTTTTGAAGGGTTGATAGTTCCACCAGAGATTGAAGACTTGAAGTTTTTTTTTTGCTCTTTATATATCTCTTTGTAATGTAGAATATCCCGTTGTTTCAATTATGTTGTGAGGATCAATGTGAGTGGTGGTTTTGTCACGAAATAGCCAAAGGGGGAGATTGTAAGTGCCTCTAGTTTGATTGGCGTATTTCGATGACAAACCATATATGGGGTTTATGTAAGGGTAGCTTAGGAATTGTGATCAAGTTCAAAGCCCTCTCAAGACCTCTAAAGTAATAAGCACTCCAAAGGTAATTTTCAAGTACTTACCTGCAAATGAAGAGATATAGTTGCATACACACACAACTCATACATATATTTATATCTTGTATGTTGTGTATGTTTTATAGGTGCATTCATGTTTATTAATCTCTCTTCTTGCATATGGTAATTGATTGCATCTTGTTCATAACAATGCCATAACACTTTAGGCATTACGATGCATTCATGTCAATTTTCACACTTGCACAAAATTGCTCATTTTAGACTAAGTGTGATTTGACTTTGAAAAGAGAAAAAATTCTCTTTGACCGCTGCCTGTACCACAGCCTAGGCACATGCCTATGGGGCGGTCTACGCAGCGGTCCAAGTCAGGTTAAAAAACCTGATGATTTTGCGCCGCGCATACCGCGGCCTAGGCACATGCCTATGGGGCGGTCTACGCAGCGGTTGAAAGTAGAGCATTCACGCTATGCGTACCGCTCCCTAGGCACTTGCATAGGGAGCGGTATAGGCTGCGGCAATTCGGCCAAAATATTTTAAAAAATTAATCAAAACGACCATGCTTTAAAGAGACCACCTATATAAGTATCACTTTTGTCTCTAGGTCATTTTGAGAGAGTTCAAATCAGTTTTCTTACTTAGAACATTTTTCAAGAAAGAAAAAATTCATAAGAACCCACCTTTAAACACTCAAAGTTTTTCCTTTGTTCATCAAAGTTCATTTAAGATCATCCATGACCATATAGGATGCATCCATGCATGGTTTTGCATCATCACATCTTCCTTGGTATGTTCTTCACTAACTTCATCTAATTTTAGTGTTTTTCATATTAAGACATCTCTTTAATTACTTGTATGTTTTTTGATAATATGCTAAATACAAGTTAGAGATTATTTGTGATGCATTGATTGGGTGTTGTATTGTGATAGCTTCATAGGATTGCTTAATCTATGTTTAGCTAAACTTTATGATATGTCATTTAGCAATTGATATCTAGGATTGTTTTAATTGCAATATTGTCATCCTAGATAAGCATATAGGGTTTCCTAGCTCTAATTGCATTTTGGATATTTCATATATTCATGTAGGCATTTTATCTCTTCATTGAGAAGCAAGACTTGTGTAGTTTTCGGGATTAGGTTGCGTAAATCACAAGCAATTGGACTAGGTTCACTTATATCGGGATTAGGTAGGTGTGTGATTATATACCGGGATTAGGTTGTAATCTTTATCACATTTAGTGGATTCGAGGTTCGAGTGTAGCGCACTTACTAGCCCGTGGTTTTGCCCGTGATGGTTTCCACATAAATATCAAGTGTTATTTAATATTCCACACATATTACACTTGCTATATTATATTAACTAGTTACGGGTATTTTCGTAATCTTGACCATACTCGAAAATTGGGTAAAATTGGATGAAATCTATTCACCCCCCAGATTAATATTGAACACACCATAATTTGTTTCAACTATTTTAAATGATAGGGTTATATTAGACATTTTAGTGTTATTAAAAAAGCTCAAAAAGATCTATTTGGAAAAGCTTAAAATTTGAACTTCTCCAAGTAGACGTAAAACAACTTTTTTAATCATCCAAAAGCTCTACTGAATGACAATCAAACGACACCAAAATTTTTTAAAAGAACTTTTTTAAAATAAAAAAGTTCTTTTAGTCAGTAGACAAGTTTTTCCAAACAAGCACTTAGCCCCCAAGGGCTCGTTTGGCATGCCGTATTGGATTGTACTAGATTGTATTGGATTTTATTTCAATGTATTATCCTTAATACAAACTTGGGTTTGGTGATGCATTGTATTATATTGTATTACGTTATACAATATTTAGTATATGATTGTATTGTATTATATTATAAAATTATAATATTTTTTAAAAATTAGTTGATAATTTATTTAAATATATTTACCCTTCCTTTCAATATATATATATATATATATTTACCATCAATAAATAAATAAATATTTATTTATTTTCATAGATACAATTTTTTTAATAAATAATATTTTTATAAGTAAAATAAATGTTTCCAATATTATTTTGAAATATAACAAAAATAAATTAATGGCTTTTTCCAATACAATACAATCTAATAGTATAACACATCTTTCCATCAATAAATTTTAATACATTTTAATAGTATAACACATCTTTTCATCAACATTTTAATCATATCATAATTGGCTAGCTGCATAAATGCTAAAAAAAAAAAAAAAAAAATTAAAAAAAAAAAAAAAAAAAAAAAAAAAAGTCAGACTCAAAAGCCAAAGTAACCTTGTTATGATATTTGAAATCCTGAATATGAGCTATGATATTTGCCATTACAGAGGCTGACAACTCCCATAGTCAATCTGAATTGAAAGCAATCCATAATCTACAGTCATCAAAAGCTCTTCGAAGATAGTCTTTGCCTCTGCAACCTCAACTGAAAACAAGTTTACAACAAACAATTATCACGGGAGTGGTGTTATTGGCACCCCGACCAGGCCTCATTTTTAAAAATCCTAAAATTTATAAATTTTAATTGATTTCTTTCCTAAATTATCCTTATTTCTTTAACATCTTCACGCACCCCAATATGTTGTTCATCTCCGGCAGCGCACACTTTCCTCGTAGCTTTTTCTTTTATTTTTTTGTTTTTTGTTTCGATGTTCCTTTGTTTTTTGTATGAATTTTGGTTTTTGACCGAACACAGCACACACTTCATGGCTACTTATTATTATTATTATTATTATTATTATTATTATATGCACTTACTGGTACCCCGACCTAATAATGTCCCTTTTAAAAAAAAAAAAAATTGTTTAATTATATAAAATTAAATTGTTTTATTATTTATTTATTTATTTTCAAAACTACCCTTTTTACTTATTTTCCAAACTTCTTAATACACCTCATTTCTCTCATCTATTTGTACATTTCTCATCTACATTTCTCATCTCCATTGCATATACCTTTTTTTTTTTCTTCTTATTTCATGGTGGAAAAGAAAAAGGGAAATAAACAATAATAAAAAAAAAAAACTCAAATTATCAGCCTCTCTCTATCTCTCTATCTCCGTCAAGTTTGATTGGTTTCAAATTAAATTACAACGAAGGAGAAGAGGAGTAATGTTGACACTTGAACGAATTGGTCGTAGTTGGATTTTAGTTATGACGAAGAATTGTTTATGGTCTTTGTGTGTTAGATTACCAAAATGGGTCTCTCTTATTGATGGTAATAACAAAAACACCATCGTGACCTATTTATGTCGGTCTGGGTATAATGGTTAGGTGGTTGAAAGGAATATGCTTCACCTGCCAATATATATTTTTTTAATTTTCCTTCCAAAGTGACAATTCATTTTAATTAATTTTTATTTTGACTTGTAAATTCAATTGTGAAGAATTTAAGCATTGTTTCTTTTCAAAAAAAGAAGAAGAAGAAGAAGAAGATATTTAGTTATTTACAAGGTATGTGGTTGTTTTATTCTTTTATCATAATCTCACATTTAGAGATTTTTTAATGTCAATTTTGGATTTTGATATTTGCCCGGATCTAATAACTAATAACATTCAATCGCTTATTATTTTGTCCATCACTTAATTGAGGAGATTAATTTCTTGTTATTAGCTTTTGGTTTCATTCTGTCTGATAAAATGTTTTTTTTATTAATTTAATTTAGGTATCAGGGGTAGTTTAGTCTTTTAAATGTAATAGTTAGTCAACGGTTAAGTTTGACTTAACGGTAGGGGTTGTAAGTGTTAATTAATGATAAAGTTGTTTCTGGGTGCAAGGGGCCAAACCTTAGGGAGGTTGAGTGCATTTTGCTCTATAATTAAAGTAATGTTGCATTACCCAAAAATAATTACAACCATATAAATTGAGTAATGTGTGCAAACAAGATTTATATGGTTGTAACTCATAATTATATGAGTAGTGCTATATACCTGAATGATATAGCAAGATGATTTGTATGGTCACAATTATCTATATTGCCCAATTTTCTCAAATGATATGGCAATGTGAATTTTAGCTCTCTCGAAAATCATGAGATGATGCTTAAATGATGTACTTGCTGCCTCATTTCGGCATATTGTTGGACAATGTAACATTACTTATATAATTACAACCATATCAGTCGTGTTTATATACTTGCGACCATAACTGTCGTGTTTGTGCGCGTATTACAATCATTTTTAATTTGAAGTTTGTCACTTAAATTAATATGATTTATATCTTTTTGAAAGTTCCAAAAGGCTTCTAATGCCAATAGAAAATTATCAATTATCAACCATAACAACTTAGAGGGGTGAATAGGACTTACTACACCTTTTTAGCAAACAATAAAATCACAAACTCGAATAACAAGAAGAGAGAAGTAGAGAAAGCATAAGCATGATTTCAGTGTGGAAAACCCCTCCAATGGGTAAAAACCACAAGTCCAAACCTCTTTGGTCATTTAGTCGTAAAATCCACCAATTGATAAAATATACACCTTCAACTTGATTCACTGAATCACACAACTATTGGATTGTTCTATTTTATCTACCCTCAGACCTTTTACTAGTGATTCTTGACATGATTATATTGCTCATCGATTTTCATCTTCTACGAAATCGCAAGTCTTCAATCTTGACTTATTGAACCCCTCCAAGAACAAGTACTGTCTTTGTTAGGTTTTTGAGTCTTGTTGACATAAATTCCATATCAAAATAATGTTTCACTTGTATTGATTAGTTGTCTTAGATTGATGATGATTCAAGCTTCAAGGAAGATTTGACAACTTATCAAGCAATCTTCAAGAGGAATATGCTTTATTGCTCAACAAAGGTATATTTAGAACTCATTCCTCTTACAAGGATTAGGCACACACACACATTGCATCCATATGTGTCCCTGCATCATTGTGCTCAATTGGTATAACACATTCACACACTTGATATTGTATGCTCATGCATTATACTTAAATTGACAAATTTTGTAAATTGCATGTTCTAGGATTATATCTAGGAAATGACATTTTGTGTGTTCATGTGTTTTTTGTTTGTGTTTTTATGTCGGACTTGAATTTGATCTTATATTATTTATTTTTGAGTTTTGGTCATTTCCGTTACTCATTCATTAGTTTTCGAGCTCCGAGTAGAAAATTACGAAACTTTCCGTTCACTTACCATGCATTGTCTTTGTCTTCGTGTATCGAGTCAAATTCATAACTTATGGTCAAAGCTTTGTAATCGTCCATGTGCATGAGAGAGTCATGGTTCATAATCCATAAACAGATTCGAATTTGGAGTTCGAAGGCCGAAGAGCGTGAGGGAGCGCGAGGGAGGAAATGGCCAAAGGCCATTTGCCATCCATCCCCCAGTTGGCATGTGGCCATCTCGGGGAGGAGACTCCACTGTCCCTGAGATGGCCACGTGCCTCCTCAGGGAGCTAAGGTGCCATGTGGCCATTGGCTGCCTGAAACCTCTCCTTTCCCTCTCTTTTAAATATCTCATTCCCTATAATGTTCATTGAAGATTGTAAATAATACAAAAGCATAAGAAGAAAAGGATTAACAAATTGTACCTTTCTTCGGTTCTGGATCGAATACAAAGTGTTTCACAGGTCAAGAAAGAGCCACCAAAATTGGGACTCAAACTCAAACCACAGTATAAGTGTCCTCTCTTTTACCGTTCCTCTATTTTCTGTATTTCACCTAATACACACACTCACTGCTATTCACTTGCACACACTGTTACTTATGTATGACACATTCCTATATTGTCTCACATAGTGTGTTAGTGGAGTCAGTAAAATAACTGCACAGGCAGTTATCTACAATAACTGTTACAACAGTTATTATTAGGTGTTGGGTTTGGGCTTCATGGGCCAAGGCCATGCAATTAGGTTTGGACCCATCTTGGGTGTGCCCAATATATACTAACATCTCCCACACGCACAAGTGGGTCCAACACAGCTCCATCAGAGAGAACATAATTATGACATTATCATAAAATCGTATAAGAGTATTCATACAAACAAATATACCGTGTGACCTATGAACAATCAATTGTAAAAAAACAAGGAGCTTTGAAATCTCAATTGTAAATTCTCTATTTACAAGGGATTTATTGTTGTTCATTATTGTGTCTTAGATTTAATTTTATAATCCTTTTTATCAGTCCGAAGCATACTTAACCCCTCATGACGCTATGCTTAACTTTATCACATTTCATGTATTCACAATTGTATCTTCAAATACAATTGGCTAATCGGTGAACACATAAGTAAGATAAAAAGGTATTAAATCTTCCCATTCTATCTTAGTCTCTTAGTCTCCAAAATAGCTACTACCTTAGACATGCCCCATAGGCTGTATTATCATAGCCATAGAAATAACACGCTAACGGTGCTAACACTATTCTATCACTTTAAGACAAAGTGAATGGTTATAAGGACATCATTTGAAGTGTTATATAACTTCAATGGAACTTACACAATGAGAAAGTAGGGATTCATTCTCTTATTTTCCACATTGATCACAAATAGCACACGATGTATGAAACACGTGTTACAGTGATTTTCATTCTAAAAACAAGAATGACTATGTCTTTCTTTAATTCACTGTACAGATCTAAGTTCAGTCACATTCTGTGACTAACCCGAGTTCTTAAAAGCTCGCAATTCTCTAGTGCCACATTAAGATCTCATGTTTGGCTAAATTAGGTATCAATGATAGTGGGATCTATCATGATCGGTTCTAATATATATATATATATATATACATATATATTTGTTAAGAACCTTATCTTGACACAATCAAGGCGACATTTTCATATATATTAGCTCCTTTTAGAATATTTCTCACATATTCTACATTATATATGTGTCTTATCTCAACTTGTTCTCCCAAACAACTGAGGCGATCGCACGTGTAAGAATGCCAGTCTCAACGTGACGACATTTTATAAAAAATTCATGTGTGAAATATAACATGCTAATAAGATTTCAAAAAAAAAAAAAAATAGAAACCAATTTTATTTATAACTATAATAACATCATTCAGTACAATGATTCAATCTATCATTTATAATCTACGCAACCCTAATGACTTAGCATGTGATTCATAGATGTCTCTAGTCACAGCTTTAGTGAGAGGATCAGCTACCATCTCACGGGTTAAAATGTATTGAATCATTACTTCTTTCTTCGATATGATGTCTCTGACAAAATTGTATTTTGTCTCTATATGTTTGGATTTACTGTGATACTTGGAGTCTTTAGTGTAAGCAATCGCTGCTTGACTATCACAGTAAATAGTTACTGGCTTTCCCATGCCCTTAGAGACATCTAGATCTTCCAAAAATCTCTTAAGCCAAACTATTTCTTGTACTGTTGCCGAACATGCCACAAATTCGGCCTCCATTGTTGATAGTGCAATACATGTCTATTTCTTGCTACTCCAAGAGATAGCACCTTTACTGAGTAGGAATGCATATCCTGATGTAGATTTTTGCTCATCCAGATCACCTCCCCAGTCAGCATCTGTATATCTAATGAGACGCAAATCTCCACCTTGATAACAAAGGGAATAGTCGGCAGTACCTTTGAGATACGCCAAAATTCTCTTCACGGCAATCCAATGTTTCCTTCCAGGATTGGATTGATATCTACTTACGAATCTTATCGCATAGCAAATATCTGGTCTAGTACACAACATAGCATACATGAGACTGCCGATAGCACTAGAATAAGGAACATTTTTCATACTATCAAGTTCTTGTGGAGTTTTGGGACACATGTCAAGACTAAGATTTTGGCCTTTTGATATGGGTGTATCCATAGGCTTACAATCAGCCATATTAAATCGTTCAAGAACCTTCCTTATGTAAGTCTCTTGCGACAAAGAAAGTAGTTTCTTCGAACGATCTCTTGTGATTTTGACTCCTAATATATAGGTAGCCTCACCCATGTCTTTCATCTCAAAATTTGAAGACAACCATTTCTTAATGGCCAACACATACTCTTTACAATTTCCAGCTAATAAAATATCGTGCACATACAAAGATAGCAACACATACTTATCTTTATCTCGTTTTATATACACACAATGGTCTTCTTCAACCATTTGGAACCCATAAGACATAACAGCCTGATGGAAACCGTAAATACCATTGTCTGGATGATTGTTTCAAACCATATATTGACCTTTTGAGCTTGCACACTTTGCATTCATGGCTTTTTGAAACAAAATTTACTAGCTGTTCCATGTAAATTTCTTCATCCAATTCTCCATTGAGAAATGCTGTTTTTACATCCATTTGATGTATTTCTAGGTCCATATGTGCGACGATTGCTAGAATAAGGCAAATTGAAGCAAACCTAACCACAGGGGAAAAAGTTTCTTCATAGTCAATACCCTCTTGTTGAGTATAACCTTTTGCGACTAAACGCGCCTTATGTCTCTCTACTGTGCCATCCGCCTTTTGCTTAATTTGAAGGACCCATTTATTTCCAATGGCTTTCCTTCTCGGCGGTAAGTCAACCAAGTCCTAGACATGATTACTTTTCATTGAATCCATCTCCTCTTTCATGGCTTTAATCCAATGTTCCTTGTCGGGTGATTTGAGAGTCTCATTCACATTTTTAGGCTCATCAGCATCATGTGAAGCAACCATAAATGCTTCCCCCTCAATCTCAAAATGACGACGAGGGACATTTCCACGGTTACTTCTGCGAGAAGGTAAATTTAAAAGAGTTGTTTCAACAACGTCATTACTCCCACTAGGAACAAAAGTTCCAGGTAGATCTATATTTACTTCAAGTGGAGCTTCACTCCCACTAGGGACAGAAGTCCCTGATAAATCCACATCAACATCTAGTGGAGTATTTAGATTCGAATCCTCAATTAGATTATCCAATTCGTAGAATCGAATATCTTTATCAACTTCACCCCTTTTAGGAAATTCATTTTCTAAAAAATTCAAATCTCGTGATTCTATCTCAGTCACACTTCCATCCGAGTTTTCACCTATTAGTATATATCTTTTTGAATGCTCAGAATATCTAATAAAGATACATTTCTTTCCTTTTGTACCTAATTTTCCATACTTGTTGGATGGATCATGTACGTAACCCGCGCACCCCCAAGGTCGCAAATAAGTTAAGTTAGGTTTTCTACCTGTCCATAACTCGTAAGGTGTGGAAGTAATTGACTTCGAGAGAACTCGATTAAGTACATAAGTGGCAGTCAACAAGGCATCTCCCCAGTATTGTACTGGGAGACTTGCTTGTACCATTATAGACCTAACCATTTCAAGTAATGTTCTATTCCTTCTTTCTGCCACACCATTTTGTTATGGAGTTCTAGGAACAATTAACTGTCTATGTATACCCTTTTCATCACACAATTCCTTGAATTGATCTGAAAGGTATTCTCGCCCCCTATCAGTACCTAATGCTTTAACCCTTTTTTCTAATTGATTCTTTACTAAGTTTAAGTATAATTTGAAACAATCCAATGCTTCAGACTTATGAGAAATCAAATAGACATGACCAAAACGGCTAAAGTCATCTATGAATGTAATAAAATATGAGGCACCATGCCTTGCCTTTACACTCATTGGACCACAGATATCAGAGTAAATTAATTGTAATGGCTATCTTATTAAATGAACCTAAAAGGCCTTTTCTAGCCAATCTGTTCATCCTATCTTGGCCAATATGACCCAGTATAGTATGCCAAGTATTCACATCAACATTGACATTATTAGCGGAAGCAATTAATGAAAAACAACTATCACTGCAATTAAAACCGTCTAACTCGGTATTTAATACAATAAAACCATTCAACAAATATCCAGTACCAACACAAACAGAATTTAAAACAATATCCATACAAACACCATAAAAGTTTAGTTCATAACCTAAACCTAGAAGGACAATAACTGAAACTAAATTTCATCGGATTCTAGGAGCATATAGAACATCATGGAGATAAAGTCCTTGACCACCATGCATCATCAATTTGCAAGTGCCAATACCCTTCACTTCAACTCTAGAGTTGTTCCCCACGTAAATCCATCTAGTCCCCTGACTGATCCGACGATATTCTACGAACGCTGCTCTGTCTCTAGCTACATGGTCTGTGGCTCCTGAGTCTACAGTCCACAAAGGATGAGATTCAGTGAGTAAAACAGAACTAGAAACCAAAACATAGTTATCAGTTATTGAATTAGGTCGTACCTTTTTCGACTCAGTGCACTCACAAGCAAAATGACCCTGTTTGCCACAATTGTAACATTTCAATTTGGCTTTGTCCTTCTTGAACCCAGCACTCTTGCCTCTTTTCTGAAATTTGGTCTCACTTTTCTTAAAGTTCTTTGTGGGACCCTTCCATTTTCCCTTCTGGGAGTTTCCATTTTGGAAGTTTCCCTTCTTTCCTTTGCGCTTAAAACCCTTGGTTTTGTGCTTACTGGATTCAGCCATGTAAAGCTGACCGGAAGCTTTAGTCGCCTCTAGGCGCTCATCTTCCAGTTTAACATGAAGTGATATATCATCAAAAGTCTTGATATTATCATTATGAGTCATGTTGATCTTCATATTTTCCCAGCTGTTAGGAAGAGACCGGATCACTGCTTGGATTTGCTGCTCATCAGTTAAGGTATGACCTACAGACTTCAATTCACGTATCATGTTTGACATCTATCTCAGGTGCTGCCTCGTATCATGATTCTGGCGCTTCCTGTAGGTGTCAAACTTAATTGTAAGTCTCCTAAGCTTGGTAGTAGAAATACCACCAAACTTGTCTTTCAACGCAATCCACATATCTTGTGCAGTGTCAAACCCCTCATATTCACACATGAGAGCATCAATCATACTGCTTAGCATCGTTATGCAAGCCAGACTATTCTTCCTCTTCCAAGTCTGATATGTTTCCATATCTCTCCTATGTTGGGCAGTGTTACCAGCTGGTGGTTCAACCATGGTATTAGTAAGAGTTTCAAGAGCCTCTTGCTCTTCAAGGATTAGCTGAACCTTTCGGTGCCACATCTCATAGTTATCACCATTCAACTTTTCTCCCTTGTTCAACTCAGCAACAATTGACTTAGATGCAGAAGTCATTTCCTGAAAATTTATTTAACACATAGTGTAATTAATAGTTATTCTAGCATGTGTTTCTAATAATTTCACACTTAGCACAATTTTATGCAGCAAACTTACACATAAAAAATATAATAAGAGGAATATTAGGATAGGAATCGAAATAAGAGTCAAAGCTCTCGATCATCATCCAAGTCCTTAACATTCACTAGTTTATATTTATTAGTGTCTTTATGCAAAACAGTTCTAACATTGTTTCTTATAATTTAGAACACCCATATAAAATAAGCACAAGTATATAAAACTTTGCATAATCATGTGCACAGAACATCCCATTTCATTAATAATAAAGAGTTGTATTTACAAACTAGGAGTATTTACAAAAAATATATACATCCTAAGAATTACATTCTCAATCAGTAATTCTAAACTCTCTGGGATTTCATGCAGGATTCTCTCAAAATGTGCATTGATACTCTACTTATCATCCGGAGGTAGGTAGTATTTCTACCAAATAGTTTTTAAAAGCATTGTTTATGTACCACCCTGCCTTACGATCATAACATTTTTGTGTTTTCAAATCAGAACCCACACTTAAAGCTGCATGCTTTCTGAGATTCCTACGCACTCGATGATCATCATAATCTAATATGATTTCTAAGGCTTCACTGAAGGTGGTAATTACATTTGCTTTTATCAATGTAAGGGTTACATAATTATGTTGTCGTAGCTCTTCTAGTAGAACCTTGAGTAGGGCATGAGTAATTTCTTTCCAAATATATTCTATCCCACCATCACTTCAAGGCCATTTAGAAACAATGAGATCCCCAAAACTTAACAACTGTTCATAAAAACTAGTGTTGAAATTCATTTGATGACCTTCTAGTTTGTTTACGAACTCAGCTAATAGCTTTTCAAAATTTCTATATCCTTCAATGTACTCTTCATCCATCTCAATCCTTGGAGATTGTTGACTTTCATCGTCCTCAAGTGTCCCAGGTGTATACTCTTCAATAGTATTTTCCTCTATGGACATTTCATCCAACAATGGTGAATAATCTTCTACC
This sequence comes from Acer saccharum, assembly GCA_030490815.1. Classification (NCBI taxonomy): domain Eukaryota; kingdom Viridiplantae; phylum Streptophyta; class Magnoliopsida; order Sapindales; family Sapindaceae; genus Acer; species Acer saccharum. The sequence goes on along the minus strand of CM059875.1, from coordinate 3,348,100 downwards.
AATTGTGGTGAATATTCCTCCATCGACATTGGTGAGTATCGGTTTGATCTAGATTGGAGATGAATCATCTTCTACCAATGATGGTAAGAATTCCTCCACCGGGAGTTGTGAATTCTCTTTTTGAGGATCGAAGTCATCCGATGATACTGAATGATCTTCTACCGGTTGTGGTAAATACTCCTCCACCGACAATGGTGAGTACTCCTCTTGAGGATCGGAATCTGATGAGCTATGGTTACACATTTCCTCTATCTACAGAGAAATGAAAAACAGACACCCATCAATTAATTTGGTAGAAAAGAAAAAAAAAATTGAGAACTTAAAATTTATTGGGCATATATTCAACTCCCATTGGAGTGAAAAACAATCGATGGAAAAGAAGAAAAAAAAAATTTACTCTTTTTTTTTGGTGCCGGAAAACCGCCTTACATGGCCAGAAAACCGCTTAAAAGGACGCCGAAAAAAATCACTGGAAAAAAAATTGAATGCCGGAAACGACGTCGGAAAAATATCTGACCGAAGTCGTCACCGAAACCGTCACCGGGAACGGTGCCAGAAATGTCCGATCGGTGTCGATCGCTGAAAACGACATCGAAAAAAGACCGACCAGAACCATCATCGGAAATCGCTTCGATCACCGAAAATGGTCGATGGTTTTGATGAGTGACACGTCTCTGCCACATGGCATCGAGGAATTCATCCATGTGTCATAGCTGACAGTTCCCCTACACGTGTCACACTCTGATTTTGCCACTTTTCAACAGCACATGCTGTTATGTGCAATCACACGTGCAGAGGAGACGTGTGTAAGCCACGCGCCACCTTCCCAGAATCCAATGATTAGAGATGCACATTTTCCCCCGGGGCCCAATTCCCCGCGTCCCCATCCCCATTCGGGGATTTTTTTGGGGGAAAATGGGGAAATAGGGAGGGATGGGGATGAAAATCATCCCCAAATTGAAATGGGGATGGGGATGGGGATGGGGGGACCCCTCCCCATCCCCATTTCCCCATTTCCCCATTTTCCCCACAATTATATTGAAATGGGGATGGGGATGGGGATGGGGATAGGGGGAGGTCCCCTATCCCCATTTCCCTATTTTCCCCAAACATATATAAATATAATTATAATATATATTTTTAATTTTTTTTTTTATTATTTGAAAACCCTAACTTCCTAAGTATATATACACATTTTATATAAAATGCAATAATGAATTTTATTTTGTATTTGTAATGAAATGTTTGTTTTTTTAGTTTAATTTGTAACTTTTAGTCAAATGGGAAAATGGGGGAATGGGGGAAACGGGGAAAATGGGGAATTGGGGATGGGGATGGATATAGGTCCTCCCAAAATTCCCCATCCCCATTTTCCCCAAATGGGGAAATGTGGGGGGGGGGGGGGGGGGGGGGGGGGGGGGGGTGTGGGTTGGGTGGGTTTGGTATGGGGGAAGGGTATGGGAAGTGGGGATGGGGGGACCTATATCCATCCCCATTCCCCAAACGTGCATCTCTACCAATGATCACCAGACATGTACCGTTCGACTCCAATTAACTTCCTAATTCCATTGATGCCCTTAGTTTTAAAAAATGAAATTGGGGTGAAGTACACTCGCCACCCTAGTGGCGCGTGGTACTGTTCATCATCATCAACCTTTAAACAAAAAATTTCTGGAAAAAATTTATCCCCAAACCCAGTTTTCAATCAACTCGTTCTCACTTGTTTCTTAACCAATTTTTACGATCGCAGTGTCTTTGGAAAGCTTGGGATCTCTAGTTTCTAATGGTACCAGAATCGCAATTTATAACGATAATTTTGACCCTCTACCACTTGCTCAAAGTTTCGATTTTAGGGCTATATTTCTTAATGTTCATATGCGAAATTTGAAGTTTTCATGGCATATAACTCAAATAAAACAATTCACATATAATCATAAGCATATCATACGTTATTTTAATGAATTCGAAACATAAAATAGTTCTATACATACAATTTGTTAAAATTGCAGTAAAAAAAATATGTGAATTCATTAATGGCTGAAGAGAAAAATGACAATATCATGGCATTTTACATTAAAATTGGAATACGTATGGTAGTTAAATCATCCAAAACAAAATGATGATTGTATAAACTAGAAAACTATAATCAGCCAGACTACATTCCAATAATAGATCCATATATATGAAAACAACAAACAGATTTTATAAAACGTAAATCTGTATTATAAACGTTTCGTATATGGAACAAAACAAAAATTATGATTACATGGCATCACATATAAACTGATTATATATTAATTCCAAAAATCATCTACTAATAGAGTAATAGTAGAACACAAAAAAAAATCCATGCATATCATAAACACAAAAAAAAATCTTTCCAGACCAGAAAACATTCTTTCAGGCTCTGATACCAATTAAGATTGTAAATAATACAAAAGCATAAGAAGAAAAGGATTAACAAATTGTACTTTTCTTCGGTTCTGGATCGAATACAAAATGTTTCATAGGTCAGGAAAGAGCCACCAAAATTGGGACTCAAACTCAACCATAATATAAGTGTCCTCTCTTTTACTGTTTCTCTCTTTTTTGTATTTCACGTAATACACACACTCACTGTTATTCACTTGCACACACTATTACTTATATATGACACATTCCTATATTGTCTCACATAGTGTGTTAGTGGAGTCAGTAAAATAACTGCACAAGCAGTTATCTACAATAACTGTTACAACAATTATTATTAGGTGTTGGGTTTGGGCTTCATGGGCCAAGGCCATGCAATTGGGTTTGGACCCATCTTGGGTGTACCCAATATATACTAACTTTCATTCTAAGAAAAAATTTGAAAAACACAAGTTTAGAATTTTCTCTCCAATTTTTCCAACTTCCAAACACCATAATGATCGGTCATTTATTGTATATGTTTTCTTATCCCCATTCCTCCAATCAATTGCTTGTTTCTCGAGTCTTTTAGGGTTTTAATTTGTGTGTTTGAGCATTTTCAGGTTATTGGATCCAAATGATATGTTTGAAGTATTTCAGAGGAAAAATGTGATTTTTGGGAGATTCAAGGGACTTTTATGCAATTTGCCTTCAGCTGCCATGAAAGACCGCTGTGAATTTCCACAGCAGCACCCAAAGCGGTGCAAAAATAGTGTGGACCACTGCGAAAACCGCTCTAGCTTTCACAACGGTAGTCGCAGCGGTAGCCCGTTACAGTGCAGATCATCAATATTGCGAGGCCCGCTCCGATTGAATTGTGTGTCCTACCACTATGGATTTGAAGCCTCGGAAGTCTAGTTTCCAACCCAATTTACAGCTTGTCGATCCAAATTTTATAGAAGAAGTTATGCCCGTTTTAGTGCCCGAAGGTCAGATCAGTCAGTCATAAAATCTGTGAATACTTTCGGGATTTGTTTCGCAAGTTGTCGGAATGGAAAATATTACCTTCTTGGACATGTGTGAGAGTCTTGGGAAGCAAGTAGACATTTAATCCTTATCTTCCTTCAATAAGTAATTAATTTGGATGGATTAAGAAAGAAATAGAATTTCAAATAGGCTTGTATTCTTAAAGGGAATAGATTTCCTTGTTGTTTAAGGGCATGACCTTGCATCTACACCTATTTAAACCCCTTGTAAATCCTAAATTCGGGAGACCAGCTAGAGAGCTAGCCAAGGGAGGTCCCAAGCCACCAGAGGGCTGTCCCCCATCACCATCATCCATCATCCATCTTTACACATCGAGGGTTTGTAAGACGAAGAAGACTCATTATTGAAGACGGGAAGAAGTCGTTGAAGGCCTCAATGGGTTTTATTTCCTCTATCTCTTGTCTTGTTATTTTCATGATGTGTAACTAACTCCATACTAGGGAATCAATGTGAACCTCTATGAATACTCTTTGTTAGAATTGATTATATTTTCTTAATTCAAGTTTTGATTCATTCAACTCAGCCTATATCATAATTTCTTATTCTTATTAATGCATAATTTTATGCTAGATATGAATTTAGGGTTGTTGATAATTTAACGGTTGAGATGCACGTGGGTTTCACCATTCTTAACCAATCTTCAATTGAATGGGTAAAATTATTCACCCCAAGTTTTTGGACGTAATTTTGGTTCACTTGTTCTTTCGCTTAATGGGTTTTTGGTTGTAATTTATATCTCAAGTTTTCGAAGTAAATTAAATTATAATTGAGAACACTTGATTCATCCCATGATCATACGGTAACAATCATACTTAAGATAAGAATGAACCCTTAACTTGATTAACATCTTTTATCAAAGTCAATTCGAAACATTGAGTAAACGTAGTTGGGGAGCATTGATGACCTAGTCCTCTCAGCTCTTGATCACATTCATATACTCTTGTTAATTGCTTTCTTAGATAATTTTGTTCTAAACTAATCATTCAATCAATCAATCAATCAAAATCTCTGGATACTATTAATTGCTTAGCTTTAATTAGAACTAGTTTAATTAGTAAATCACTTTTCCTCATGGGAACGATCCCTACTTGTCGCTGTACTTATCTCACGATTCGTGCACTTGCGAGTTAGGTTTTTATAACACGATATTATCCATCACATAACTTTCTCATTTCTTATCCGATTTGAGTGATTCAAGTTGAAGAATCTTTGCATTAAAGTCCACTATCTTCTCCAAGTTAGTTTGCAACCATTTGTTCAAGTTTTATGGTGTATCTACACTCAAAACTGAAACTGCACGAGATTCCAAAGGTATTGATCTAAGCTTTGTGATTTGATCTTCAAAGTCTTCAATTACCTTAGGTTTTCTTCTTCTATATGTATGTGTTACTATAAGTGTCAGGTAGCGGAAAAAGAAAGATTGATCATTAGGTTTTAACATTTTATCATCTTTGGACCCTTTTGTATACACGAATCATGAGAAGAGATTTGTTTTCATACCTTTAAAGATATCTCCTTCATTTTCTTTTTGATCCTTCACCACTAAGCCTTCCGAGCTATGTCCCATAATCTAGCAACTGTGTGTGTGGGCACATCATGGATTCCAGGAGTACTTAAATGGAGGCTTCAGAGATCCAGAAGATAACCCCTTGTCCTTGTCCCTTTTGTTGAGTTCAACCAACCTATGTGCAAAAGAAAAAAAAATTCTTTTCTTTTTTCTTTCCTTGTTGCTGACCACTCCTAAGGTGGCACTCGCAATCATATGAGGCCGGGAGTGTAGTATAATATCAAGTAAAGTTCGTTCCCATGAAGACAGAGTGATTGATTACCGAAATTGATTAACCAAATTTCTATTCAAACAATCAATAAGAGATGATTTTTCATATTTAAATCCTACGATTAAACTAAATTATACTATTCAAACAACTTTAAGCTAAGATGGTAAAATAATGACAAATAATGAAATTGAATGTAACAATGTGAGATAATATGCTAAGACTAGAATCCACCTCACCCTCTTCAATTAAAGCCCTAGACTCACCTAAATACCCAATTTGTGCAAATATGAATTGTAGACTCATGCACCCAACAATAATCTTTACTCTCGGTCGAGTTATAGAAATCATGTCCACACATACCCAAAGCCTATCTCTCAATGACCCTTGAATATATGCATGAATTCATTAAGAACTTTGGCACACTCAAAAGAGCCCTATACGCTAGCCTCAGTAAGTCTACCTTACTAGACATGCATAGAGGACATTTCATCAAACACGTTGTGTGTGTCTTGGTTGGTTCACAACACACAACCAAAAATCATTCAAAAGGAGATCAATCTAATGAAAGCATTAAGTAATCAAAAACATCCATACAAAACATAAGCACAAATGGATAAATTCGATGGTCTATATATATATATAAAGTCAAGGGTTGGGTTTCATCAAGCCTTAGCATTAGAAATTTAGCTCATGTTACAAGGTAAAGCCATACAACATATATATGAAAGTAAATACATGGCTCTACAATAAAAATGAAGAGAAAGAGTTGTAGAGAAAACTATATAGAGAGCTTCTCTTCTTCTTGGTTCTTTTTCTCCTTCGATCTTCTTCAGCTCTCTTTTGCCCAAAAATAAGAAGTGATGATGGATGTGGTTAATAGACATGTAGGATTTTAGAAAAGGTGGAATCTTGGTAGTTATCCTGGGAAAGGAATGGTGATGTAAGAGGAATGTGTAAAGATGAGGTCTTGGTAAATATTCTTGGGTAGAGAGTGGGTTTAGGTCTAAAATAGCAAAGGGTTATATAGAGGAATGAATTAGGTCAGGGGAAAGGGAGTAAATTCCTTAGATAAAGCAATTCTAGGCAAAAGGGCGACCTTGGGGTGATCTTGTTGAGGTCGCCTTAAGGTATGTGTTAGGTTTTTGGTTGTCTTGGCATGTATTCCATATCAAAATGATGTTGTCTTGTAATGTTTAGTGGTCTAAGTAATTGAATATTCATGGTGTCAAAGAAAAACTTGGCCACAACTCATGCAAGATGTTGGCTTCAAAGAGAAATGTGCTTTATCGGTCTACAAGGTATATAAGACCTTATTTCTCTTACAAGGCTAGGCACACACACATGGAATTCATATGTGTCCTTGCATGGTTGAACAACATTTATATATCACTTTCACACACTTGGTAATGTATGCTTATGCATTAGATTTAATTTGATAAACATTGTAATTTGCATGTTCTAGGACTATGTCTAGGAAATGGCATTCGTGTGTGATTTTATGTTTATATGTTTCCGTAATTTTTTGTTTTGAACTTAAACATGATCTCTTATGATTCCTTATTAAGTTCCGGTCATTCGGTTACTCATTTATTAGGTTTCGAGTCTAAACGATGAACTACGCTATTTTTCGTTCTCATTCGTTGAGTTGTTTTTGTTGTCGTATTCCGAGATGATTTCTCAACCTTTTGTCAAAGTTTCATAGTCATCATTGTGCGTGAGGGAGTCATAATCTGTAATCCAAAGACAGATTAAAATTGGAGTTTGGAGGCCCGAATACGGTTGAAGAACGCGAGAGGTGCGCGAGAGGGACGTGCATGGCCAAGGCCATGCCTTGGCCAAAGGCCATGCCTTGGCCACCATGTGTGGAGGCCATGGGCCACACAGCCAGACTAGCCCTCTGGTCCCGTGTGGCACACGCGCCTCACACGGCTAGGAGCTGATGTGGCAGCTCTTGGTTGGCCGGTTCCCTTCCCTCTTTCTCTTCCTTTTAAATATTTCCAATTCCCTCCAATTCATTTCAAGAAGAAAAAGTTAGAATCTCTTGTGCTGAAATTTTCTCTCAACTTTTCTCATCTTCCAACCACCATAACTTCTCATACAAAGTCGGAATTGAGTGATTCAAGTTGGAGATTGTTCATAATCGAGTCCTCTACCTTTTCCAAGTGGTCTTGCAGCTGTTTGATTGATTTTCGTCATGGTTTTACATAGAAAAACGAACCAGCTCGTGATTGCAAGGTAGTGTTCATTTCTTTGAGATATCTTCTTTTATAGCCTTCAATTTGCTTGGGGTTTCTTCTTCTATATGTATGTATATGTATGGTGAATGCTATTGAGAAAGATAGCTTCATAATCAATCTTAATCAAAAGTCTAATTAGAGACATATGTGAACTAGTTTTCTTAGATTCTAGGTTTTCACATGATTGAGAGTTGTATTGTGATTAGATTGATATCTAGGATTATTTGTGACTTGATTGAATCATTTTATGATTAATAATCCTTGAAATGTGTTTTTGATCCTTTGATTGATAAAATCTAGGATTAATTCAATTGTATGTGTATTTAGAGACAAATAGGATTTAATTGATTATTCAATATATCATTGCTTTATTTGTTGGCTAGAATATTCATTGAACACATTTTGTGATTCTAGCATTTTTAGTATGTTTTAACATCTTGAATTTGTGCTTCATGTATATGAATTGTTCAAGTGTTATTTGTGTGAATGAAACTATGAGTTTTTATTGAAAGTATACAAACGTAGTTAAATTGCTTAAGGCATACCTAGAGAGGGAGGGGGGAGGGGGGAGGGGGAGGGGGGGGGGGGGGGTGTGAATAGGTTTTTACGCCTTTTTCAATCCCTTGAACAAACTTTCGTTGTCCCTCAAGGTTGCCTTACATACAACAAATACACTAAGAAAAGACAACATACATAGACAATATGAATAGGTAATCATATAAGCATGGTCTACATACATCACCAAGTTGTATGAGGTAAACAAACAATAAATATAACAACAAAGAATACTTGTATTTCACTATATGTTCAATGAGTTACAAGATCAAATATCACTATACACAAATACAATATACAAAAGAATCATAGAAATAAAATTGATCAAAAAAATGAGTTCACTAATCACACTATACAAAGTCTTACTTCACAATATATCATAAGTGAATATTATGAAACAAGATAATAAAATGTACAAATAAATAAGAGATAGAGATAGGAAGAATTAACACAAGAGATTTTTTAACGTGGTAAAACCTCCAAGGAGGAAACATCCAATGGTTGAACTACAACCATTGGGTACTATATTATTGGAAAGTAAACATAGAACATTCACAAAGTGACCAATCTTTAGCTCACCCAACCTAGTGAAGTCTAAGCCTACCCAACCCTATTGGAAGGTGTGAAATCCCTCAATGATGTGAAACCACCATATATTGGACACCACACAAAACCAACATCGATGGTAGATTAGAAAATTCCTCATGTACCCCGCTCTATCGGAGTCTATGTTTAACCATACGCCTAGGCTACTAAACAATAGCCAACTCCCTATCCGAGACACTCATGCCTCTAGGGAGCCTCCCATGCATGACTATCCGAGTCCTCCCGACTCTAGCCATGACTCCTTGCTTACCTATCCGAGTCATCCCGACTCTAGGCAAGTCTTCTTGCTTGGCTATCCGATCACCCCGACTCTAACCAAGACTTCATGCCTTTTACAAGGACTTCCTAGTGTGATCATGTGAATGCAAATGATGCAAACAATCAAATCAACATAGAACATGTGATCAATACATTCTATGGTACAAATAGACCTATGTTAGGATTATGCTCAATAGCAAGAGTGTAATGTAGTAATTAACAATCTTTTTCATATTAATAAAGTGATTTCTGGTTTAACAAATCGTATAGCATTTATAGTTTAATATTATAATTGTCAAAGTAAATAATCATAAGGTCTAAAGACTATGGGAAAAGAAGAATTGTTCGTACATCTGGATATGTATGTGGTAGACACAATTCCTTAGTTAGTCTTGAATAATGTTCACAACTTAAGTTAAAGGTTGGGCACCTTTATCTTGTTAAAGTTGTAGAATTCTTTTGCTAGCATTTGAGTGGGATCAAATGAGATATGATGAGTCTAAAATCATCGGAGTGTCTTCGAGCAAAAGGATCTAGTGCACTGGGTGCATTGAACTGGATCACAATGAAATACTTTATCTATAACCGTCAGTAGATAAAAGTCTTTTCATTATCAGGACAATCGGAGAGTCTATCTTAATCCTAAGATAAATGATGGACTTATGGTTGCAAGTGATATCATTTGAGTTATCAATGAGTACGATTATATCGCATAGTCTATCCTCGATAGTTTGGTGATATTCATTTGTTAATCGATAGAGGACTTCATTTATAGATATGGACATCGTGGCTCCATTTAATTAAATGAGAGTATAATATCATCATATGGATGTTTTGAGGTAATTGGATATTAAATCTCAACGTTGAGTTTTCGATAGTGTCTATTGAAAACATGGCTTCTGGACAAGTCAAAATATCCAAGTTCAAAACGTGGTCATATGAGTAAATATGGTAACTTGGAGAGTTATAGGCGGTCTATGAACTCTTGGCGATTACTGATATTAATCACGAGGATACACTATCTCCAATATGATTATCTAGGGTATGAATGAGGAGCATCTTCCTTTTCTATCTTTATTTAAGAGTTCAGTTTTAGCTCTTTAGTGGAATGAGTTAAAATTAATGGATCGGACCTAAGTGAATCATTTGTTGATTGTGATTAGGTTATGTCTATTGAAGCTTAAATTTAGATGGCCCGCCAAGATCCCCAATCCACACGGACTTGCATGGATCACTTGATATATTCTACCGGACCAATTTAAGGGTCCATCTAGAATTGCATTTAATATATTAAGAATATAATATGCACATTATTTATGTAATGGGCTGCTCAATTATATTAATATATTAATGAAAGACATGTGGGCTTGTTTCTTTTAGTAAGAATGGGTCTGGTTCACATGTGGGCTTTTTATTTAAAGTCCAATGGATTAAATGAAATAAGAAAATAATATTAGGCCCAATTTTATACAAGTAGGGCGGCAAGGTTAAAGTTTTAACCTAATATATTATTTTGTTTCATTTGTTTTAATTAAATAAGAATTAGTTAATTTATTAATTAATTGTTTAATTAAAGAAACAAATCTTTCCTAAAAGTAAAAGACTTGTTTGATAAGGAAATAAATAATTAATTTTATTTATTTAATCAAATAAGGAGTCTTTTTATTTAGTCAAAATAAAAGAATAAAAATCAATGAGTTGGATTAGGGTTTGAAGTCTTAAAAGACATGTGTATTTGGGTGCAACACAACTCCTCTTTTGTAGAGGAAAATTGCGGCAACCCTAGTAGAATCACATGAAGAATTCGGCCACCCTAAAGGAAAGAAGGAAGAAAATTTGGCCACCTATATAAGTGCTCTTATAGATTTCGGCCAACACAATGCTTGGTGCTTGAGATCCTATTTTTTCTTCTTCTTCTTCTTCATTCATAGAGAGTTTTTATTCTACTAAGACAAAAAGGAGTGTTAGATTATTCTTTGATAGTATACTATTTGCTTAATCATCAATAAGCTTGTGTATACGATATCGATCTAGGTTCACGCGAGTTTCGATCATTAGATTGAGAACTCAAAAGTGACCGGAATAATCTTAGACATTTTTTTGATTGTTTTGTGACTAACAAAGAAAAGAAAAGTTTTGTTTTGTCCATTCACAGGTTTGCAATTCAAAGAAAAGGGAGACCACGCTCCTAGGTGATCCACGTTCGTGCTAGGATTGAAGATCTTGCGGATTACCATCGACGTAAGTCAATCGGATCACGCGACAAAAGGTAATCTACTTTTTGTTATGTATATGCATGTTTATTATTAAAGGGTTTAAGGTTCATAAAGGAAAATTTTTAAAAGTCACTAAATCTAATTTTAGTATCGCTTCCGCTGCGTGTACTACTTTTGTATTTTTCCCTACAATTGGTATCAGAGCCTAGGTTGAACCCTTTTAATTAATTAACGTATATATACGTGGATCTATTTCTTTTTATTGTGATTATGCATGTTTAGAAAGAGATGGCACTCTAGGTATTCAAATAATAATTACATGTGATGTATGGATTTATATATGTTTTATGTGGATTGTTATTGCTCGATTTTGGCCTAGATTTTCAATGTAATTTTTGTTTCGGAGTTGTAACAAGAAGGGTGGTCTATTATCGCCATAATTCCTTCTTGGTAGTTGTAGGTTTTATTTTTTTTTTAATGGCAGTATTTTTATTACTGCAGCAGTTTTTTTTTAAGTTTGTGCAGTTTTTTTTGTAAAAATACTGCAGTGAATAAAAAAAAAAAAAATAATACTGCAGTATTTATTATTTATACTGCCGTAATATTTTAGGTCTTGAAGATTCGAAGACACGAAGCAAAACGAAGCAACCGGAACCAGAACGAGCACCGTGCGCACCCTAGGAGTGGATTGGGCTGCGCATGGCAAGCCCAAACTTGGTGGGCTGCGCACGGCAGCCTTGTGCCTTATGGGCTGCGCATGGCAGCCCCTTTGTGGGGTTGTGGGTTGTGCACGCCCATGGGGCCGAAGGATGAGCGTATGGTTGATGGGCCACCTGAAGATCTTGTATTCCTGACAATTGTAATTTACTTGTTTTTCTAGGATGGGCCAAAATTGTTGCTATTTAATTTATGCTTAAATATTACAATATTTGTTATTGTATGATAACATGACATATAGAATAGGAGTGCCACGCATATATCTCTTTTGGTATGAACATGCATTGAATGATTTAGGTATCTAAATTGGCATCTAGATAACTCGGTAAATCATTCTATGGGATTTAATCACACGCCTTAAATAATTGAGTGGGAGAAGGTGTTTTTGTAACACCTATGGCCTCCAAGGTTAGTTGAGCTTTATTATTTATTGGTAATCCCCCCAAGGGGCGTCCATGAATGGAATTTAGCAACATACTTCCTTACAAGGATAGACTAGACAATGGACTCAAACGAGATCTACTCCCCAAGGAGGGATTTTCGTGAGAGAAAATTGAGGGTCGATATCTTGGTAACACACTCAATGTAATTTTATTGATATCCTCCCAAGAGTTCTTGTCAGTAAAATTGCAAGGCTAAAATTGAAAACGCTGGTTGTTATGTTAACAATTAGGTGGGACCTAGTCTAACTAGTAAATGGTGCGAACTCCCAAAGGAGGCGTAACATTTATGGGTGTTAGATCACCGTTGAATTTTATGATTGAGTTATTTATTTAATTCAAGATAAATATTTAAAAGTGCTTTATCATGATTATTTACTTATATATGTTTTGTTTTATTCAGAAATCATGACCCCATCACTTATGAACATCCTGAAAGATAACACTTTAACTGGAGATAATTATGTCACATGGAAAAGGAAAATTGGGTTGTTGCTGCAAAGTGAAAAACATAAGTTTGTTCTAACTACTCCTAAACCACCTGCTCCTAATAATGAATCTAGCATAATGTATAGAGATGAGTATGAGCAGTGGAAGACTTCAGATGATATGGCAAAATGTTACATTATGGCCACTATCTCCGACGTGTTGCAACAGCAGCATGAAGGAATGGAGTCCGCTGCTGATATAATGATGTCTCTAGAGGAGATGTTTGCTATGAAGTCTAGGACGACTAAGAGAGAGGCAGTGACTGCTTTTATGAATCTTAGGATGAAACCTGGACAGGCTGTGAAAGATCACATGATGAAAGTCATAGCACATCTCAACATTGCTGAACTGCATGGCGCTGAGATAGATGGTGAGACAAAGATTGATATGGTTGTCAATTCATTGTCAGATTCCTTTGATCAGTTCAAATTGGACTACACTTTGAACAAAAAGGAATACACCTTACAAGGCCTGATGCAAGATGTTCAAAGTGCTGAAAAGATCCTTGTGAAAGGCAAAGGTCAAGAGATTCATATGGTTGGTAAAGTTGCTACTGTTAAGGCCCGTCAAAAGGTCAAGAAACAACAGAAGAAAAAGCAACTTGGGCCTATCAAGAAGGAGACCAAGAAAGTAACCAAGATCAAAGGGAAATGCTTCCTTTGTGGTGAAAAGGGACATTGGAAGAGAAATTGCCCAAAGTCCCAGAACAAGAAGGAAGAAGGTAATTTGAATTATCTTGAAACATGTTTTTTGGCTGATTCTACAGATTCTTGGATCATAGACTCAGGAGCCACTAATCATGTTTGTTATTCCTTGCAGGGGTTTCAAGAAAGGAGAAAGCTGAGTAAGAATGAAATCAATTTGCGCTTGGGCAACGGAACGTTAGTGTCTGCAAGTGCAGTGGGAGATATTAGAGTTTATTTGGATTCTAGAAGGCATTTAGATTTAATAGACGTTTATTATGTACCTCAATTCAAGAGGAATTTAATTTCAGTTTCTTGTTTGAATAAATTTGGATATTCGGTTACTTTTAATAAAGTTTTTATTATTAGTAAGAATGACAAAATTATTTGCCAAGGTACATTGGAAAACGGTCTATACTTTTTGCATAGAAATATCTCTCACTCGTTAGACACAGAAATAACGGAACCTAATCATAAAAGAGTAAAATTATCAACAGATGAAACCTACCTTTGGCATTTACGCTTAGGTCATATTAACCTTAATAGGATTAAAAGATTGGTATGTGACGGACCTTTGAGTGACTTAAAGGTTGATGATCTACCAACTTGTGAATCTTGTTTGGAAGGTAAAATGACCAAAAGGACGTTCTCTGCCAAAGGTGCAAGAGCCACTGAATGTTTAGGATTGATACACACTGATGTATGTGGACCTATGAGCATTCAAGCTAGAGGTGGATATGAGTACTTCATCACCTTCACGGATGATTACTCGAGATTTGGTTATGTGTATCTCATGAGACATAAGTCGGATGCTTTTGACATGTTCAAAGCATTCAAAGCTGAAGTGGAAAATCAGCTTGAGAAACACATAAAAATCTTGAGATCTGATCGTGGTGGAGAATATCTATCTGGTGAGTTTCAGCAATATCTTATTGATAATGGGATAGTTTCTCAGTTTTCTGCACCAGGTACACCTCAACAGAATGGGGTAGCAGAAAGGAGAAATAGAACTCTTTTGGATATGGTTAGGTCTATGTTGAGTTATTCAACTTCCTATTTCTTTTTGGGGATATGCTTTACAAACTGCTATATACATTCTAAACGATGTACCATCTAAGTCTGTTCCTAAAACACCGCATGAGTTGTGGACTGGGCGCAAGCCTAGTTTACAACACTTAAGGATATTTGGTTGTCCTGCGCATGTGTTAAAAGGAAAGACAGAAAAGATGGAGTCCCGTTCAGAAACATGTATATTTGTAGGGTATCCAAAAGAAACTAAAGGATATTATTTCTATAGTCCTTCAGATCTTAAAGTATTTGTTTCGACAAATGCTAAATTTCTGGAAAAGGACTATATGAATGATTTTGTGCCTAGAAGTAGAATTGTCCTGAATGAGATGTCAGGAGATACAATTCCACGAGAGGTTACACAACCTAACCCAATTGTAAGTTCCGATCCAACACAAGATCAACAACCTACCATTCCTCGTCGTAGTGGGAGGGTTAGAACACAACCCGAAAGATACATCGGTCTGGGAGAATCAGTGGAGAATCTCCCGGACGACGATGATCCCTATACGTACAAGGAAGCTATGGAGGATGTTGATAGTCGCCATTGGCAAAAGGCAATGCAATCCGAGATTGAATCTATGTTCGATAACAAAGTCTGGTCCCTTGTAGACTTGCCTAAAGGGATAAAACCCATTGGGTGCAAGTGGGTATACAAGAGGAAAAGAGGTATGGATGGAAAGGTGGAAACCTTTAAAGCTAGATTGGTAGCTAAAGGGTATACACAGAAAGAAGGTATCGATTACGAGGAAACCTTCTCTCCTGTGGCCATGCTTAAATCCATTAGGATACTCTTATCCATTGCAGCATCTTTAGATCTAGAGATTTGGCAAATGGACGTCAAGACAGCTTTCCTAAATGGAAGTCTTGACGAAAGCATCTACATGATGCAACCAGAGGGATTCATTGAAAAGGGCCAAGTGGATAAGGTATGCAAGTTGCAGAAATCCATATATGGATTAAAGCAAGCATCCAGATCCTGGAACATAAGGTTTGATCAAGCTGTCAAAGGTTTTGGATTTATTCAGAATCCTGACGAACCTTGTGTATACAAAAGGATTAAAGGCGACAAGTTGGTTTTCCTGATTCTTTATGTTGATGATATACTACTCATTGGAAACGATGTAGGTGTATTGACATCAGTAAAAGAATGGTTAGCAAAACAATTTGATATGAAGGACTTAGGAGAAGCAAGTTTTATTCTAGGTATCCAAGTAATAAGGGATAGAAAGAATAGAACGATTGCATTATCCCAAGCTTCATACATAGACAAATCTTGTCTAGGTTTTCCATGCAGGATTCCAAGAAAGGTATGTTACCTTTCAGACATGGAATCAAGCTTTCTAAGGAACAAGTTCCTAAGAATGAGCATGAAGAGCAATTCATGAGTAGAGTTCCATATGCCTCGGCAGTTGGAAGTCTCATGTATGCAATGCTCTGTACTAGACCAGATATTTGTTTTGCTGTTGGCATAGTTAGCAGGTTTCAATCGAAACCTGGTCCTGATCACTGGACGGCAGTCAAGCATATTTTCAAGTATCTTAAGAGAACGAGAGATAATATGCTTGTATACTCTGGAGGGGATTTGGTTCCCGTTGGGTATACAGATTCTGATTTCCAATCAGATTCTGACTCCAGAAAATCCACATCAGGGGCTGTGTTTACTATTGGAGGAGGAGCAGTTATATGGAGGAGTATCAAGCAATCTTGTATTGCTGATTCCACCATGGAAGCTGAGTATGTTGCTGCATGCGAAGCTGCCAAAGAGGCTGTTTGGCTCCGCCAATTCTTGATTGACTTAGAAGTGGTTCCTAGTGCGAATAAGCAGATCACTATCTACTGTGACAACAGTGGAGCAGTGGCTATTCGAAAGAACCCAAGAAGTCACAAGAGAGGTAAACACATTGAAAGAAAGTATCATCTTTTAAGGGAGATTGTTCAAAGAGGTGACGTGACGATTACCAAAATCGCGTCAGCAGAAAATCTAGCGGATCCCTTCACAAAGGCTCTACCTCAGAAGAGTTTCGATGGGCATCTAGAGAACATGGGCTTGAGAGATATGACACATTTGCTATAGCGCAAGTGGGAGATTGTTAGGATTATGCTCAATAGCAAGAGTGTAATGTTGTAATTAACAATCTTTTTCATATTAATAAAGTGATTTCTGGTTTAACAAATCGTATAGCATTTATAGTTTATATTATAATTGTCAAAGTAAATAATCATAAGGTCTAAAGACTATGGGAAAAGAAGAATTGTTCGTACATCTGGATATGTATGTGGTAGACACAATTCTTTAGTTAGTCTTGAATAATGTTCACAACTTAAGTTAAAGGTTGGGCACCTTTATCTTGTTAAAGTTGTAGAATTCTTTTGCTAGCATTTGAGTGGGATCAAATGAGATATGATGAGTCTAAAATCATCGGAGTGTCTTCGAGCAAAAGGATCTAGTGCACTGGGTGCATTGAACTGGATCACAATGAAAAATTATCTAACCGTCAGTAGATAATAGTCTTTTCATTATCAGGACAATCGGAGAGTCTATCTTAATCCTGAGATAAATGATGGACTTATGGTTGCAAGTGATATCATTTGAGTTATTCTTAATCGGAGAGTCTATCTTAATCCTGACATCTCTCCTCCACCTTTTGACAGTGATTCTCCAGAAATGACGAGATCTCCTAAAATGCAAGTAGTAAACGACGCTCCACTAGGGCTCCTCGCGAATCTCTGCTGGATGTGCAGACGGTCGTTGACTCTGATGTTGAAGATCATCAGAGGGATAGGCTGCTTTTCTCGTCTGCTCGCCCTTGTTCTTTCGACACGGAAGTAAATGTGGTCGGCGAGGGCGAACTTCGTAAATACAAGAGTCGTTTCGATATTCCAGACTCGGTGACTCTTGTGTTACCTGGCGACCGGGCTGTGTCGAATCCTCCTGAAAATGCGGTCGCCATTTATGGAGCTATGCTCAGTGGGGTGACTCTCCCCTTCAGCCTTTTATTGCCAGGTTTTTGGCGGAGGCTCAAATCGCACCGGCCCAGCTCGCCCCAAATAGTTACAGGATACTGATGTGCCTGTGTCTCATGTGGAAGCTGAAGGGTTACGGGCCTCCTACGCCTCGTGAGATCCGCCATTTTTATACTTTGAGACAGGCGGGCAATGGTGGAACATACTTTTCCTTTCCTCGCCGGTGGAGAACTGGATTCCCGAGGGTGTGGCGAACCCTGGTCAGGTCGAGGTCTCCAGTGACGAGAAGAAGAAGGGTTTCATCTGGGGCTTCCCTACCTCAAATAAGAGGTGGAAAAACAGTTGGTTTTTCGCCAGCGGCGAGTGGGGTCGAAATGTACCTGCCCACAATCGCCACAATCTTTTGGCGAGGAAAGTTCCCAGGCATTTCACATCTCCTGAAGCCTGGTCGAAGGCGGCCCCTGCTTTGACGGATAGGGAGGTTTCTCATCTGGCGCGGCGGCTGTTCTTCCTTTGGACTCGAGGGGTAGGTCCTTCCTCTTGGATGAGGAGAAGATGATTTCTTCTGAAATCTTTACTCGGCTTCACGCAAGGCTCCCTCGCTGTAAGTCTCGCTCTGTTCTTCCTTTACTTTCTCGCTTGATTTTATTCTCTTAGTTTGACACTTGGTTTTATTCTCCTGCAGTGTGTGATTTTGACACCGTTTGCGATTTGCAAGCACGGGCGGTGAAGAATTCCGAGGCTGCCAGCAAGAGGCATGCTGCTGGTTTGGCTAAGGATGGAATTGCTTGTCCTGACGGTGATGATCACTCAGACGGCGGCGAGGAGGCCGGTGATGTTTCTAGGGGGGTGCTGTGAATACTCCCGCTGCAACTGCAGCTGACCCCCAGCCGTAAAGGCAAAGGAAAGCAGGTGCTTCAAGGGGGGTCGGCAGTGTTGACAAGAGGCGTGTGAGTCAGGGCCATCACCTGTTCGCCCGAAGGTTGTCGCGAGTACTCCTGCTGCGGCTTCTACTCCTGCTGCGACTGTTCCTGCTGCCACAGCCCCCAATCGTAAAGGAAAGGAGAAGGTGGGGGTTTCAGGCGTGGCTAGCGACATCCCCATTTTTGACGCGGATGTTCCTGAGACTCCCCTCGATCCGCGAGTGACTTGGCTCCCAGAGCTAGGAATAAACGTCCTGCTGAAAGTGCTCCTGATCACTCAGCTCGACCTCCTAAACGGGCTTCGCGGGTAGTGCAGTTTGTTGTCTCCTCTGATGAGGAGGATGTTCAGGAGCCAGCTGTCGCCGAGGCTCCTCCAGCCCAACCGGAGAGGCTGCTGAAGCGGAGAATGTGGCGGCGCCTCCCTCTGAGGGGGTTAATGAACAGACTTCCCTGCTGCTCCTTCTCAACCAGCTTCTCCTCGGCCAGCTTCTCCTGCAGTGGTTGTGGGCGAGCCAGGTGTCTCAGATCAACCTAGGCCATCTGGCCCATCTGAGTCGACTGATCGGCCAGGCCCATCACACCAGGCGGGGACCTCTGCTTCCGGTTCGGGCTCGGCCCGTGAAATCCCTCCTACCGGACCGGTTGAAGCTGAAGAAGGGAGCGTGTCCCTTTTTGATTTTTCTGCCACTGAAATATGCTCCCACTTAGCTAATAATGATGTATATATCGGCGAAGGCTGGGGGCATGTTAAAAATAAGTCTTGCAACAAGAAGATGGAGTTTTTCTTCAACTGCCACTCCTTGGTAAGTTCTTCGCCGCAAATCTCTATGTATTTTTATTTTTATTCTTTTTTCTAACTTTGGATGTCTTCTTCCTCAGATGATGTCTGAGATGGGCGATAGTTATAAGTTCGGGATCAAAGCTTCTCGTGAAATTAAGCGCTTGCGCGAGCACGCTTCTGTTTTGGCGGCCGAGAAGCTTTCCGCTGAAGAATCCCACGCTCAACAATTCGCTCAGTTGAGAGAGTCCTCGGACGGTCATCTGTCTGCTCGGCTAGCCGCTGAAGAAAACTTTCTGCTGCTGAGGAGGAAATTCGCTCGTTGAAGGAGCTCCTATCTTCGAGTCAAGAATCCTTCGCAGCACGTTTGGAGGCTGAGCGGGTAGCTGAGGAGGCTAAGGAGAAGGCTGAACTGGAAGCGGCAGATTTACGTAACCAGCTATCTTCCCGCGATCTCATTTTTGAAAACTTGAAAGCAGTGCTGGAGGTTGAGTCAGTGATCGCTTCAAGAGATCCCCTGCTTATGATGCGCTTTTGTTGCGCGAATTTGAGAAAGGCATGAGGCAGGCGAAGAAATTTTGCCATGAAGGATCACTCCAATGAGAAAGCTTGAAGCGTTTTGACAAATCCCTCCAGCAGCATATGGCCCACGGCGTGGACTCGATTAAAGACCAGATGAGACGATGGAAAGCCCACTGCCGTTATAACCAGACTGAGCCTCATCCTATGCATCTTGAGATTCCCAGCAAGCGTGCTTTCAATACTTACTACTCGGGTCAGAAGGGCAGTTTTTCTGGTTCTGGCGCTGAGCCCGATTTGGGTCCCGTTGCTGGGAGAGATTATGAGCCCTTCATGCCAACGGAGGATGAGGCAGTCATTTGGCCTTCAGATGAGGAGATTGAGGACGAGGAAGATAGCGAGGGCCCTCCGGCAGCCGGCTGATTCTTCTGTTATATATTTTTTTTTTTTTTTTTCTTTTTTGAAGACTATAAATTTATTCATTTGTAAATAATACAAAGTTTCATGAATATATATGTCTTTCTTCGTTCAGCTGCCTTTGCTGAGTTTTGGCTTTTGCTTAGTTTTCCACCAAGTGTTGTTTTAGTTTACTTTTGTTTTTATTCAGCTGCCATTGCTGGATTTTCGGCTCACTTAGTATTCGCCAGGACGTATCCGACTATATACCAAGTTTTTATTTGTTTTATAGCTATATTCAGCTGCCATTGCTGTATTTTGGCGTACTCAGTGTTTTGGCAGGTTTTATTCGACCATGCCCTGAGTTTTTATCATGTTTTCATCTTTTATTCAGCTGCCGTTGCTGTATTTTGGCGTACTCAGTTTTTGGCAGGTTTATTCGACCATGCCCTGAGTTTTTATTTCTCGCCAGTTATCGCTGCAGCGAGCATAAAGCTCGTTTTCATGTGATGTAGCTATGTGTGCTGGCGAATGCCTTTTGCGTTTGGCGAGTCAGAATCGAGAATCTCTTAGTAATAAATTACTCTTTATTGAATACTTCCTGCAACTTTATTAACATAGTCATAAAGAAAAAATGCTAAAACGAACAACTTCTCTAAGCTAAATAGAAAAATAGAAGGAATTCAAAAGAATCTAACTTGTCCCTTAAGGATAATATATCTTCAAGTACTGCGCATTGCATGGACGGGGTAGCTCGCCAAATCCTTCTCGAGTAATGCGATATGCCCCATGGCCAGCTATCCCCGTAATCTTATAAGGCCCTTCCCATTTGTCTGCGAGTGATCCTGCAGCCTTGTCTCTTGTTCCCGGATTCACCCTCTTCAGTACTAAATCACCAAGTGTGAACCTCCTTTCACGCACATGCGAGTTGTAATATCTAGCTACCCTCTGTTGGTACGCTGCATTATTTGTGCTCGCTCTCTTCTTTCTTCTAACTCATCTAGGCCGCACTTTAGCATATCAACGTTGATTTCTGGCTGAAAGAGTTGTACCCTTGGTGAAGAGAACGATGTTTCCACGGGAATAACAGCTTCTGCTCCGTAAGCCATGGAATACGGGGTTTCGCCTGTTGAACCCCTTTCCGTTGTGCGATATGCCCAGAGCACTTGCGGTAACTTATCCGCCCAGCTCCCCTTTTTGGTTGCTAACTTAGCTTTCAGGTTGTGCTTGATGATTTTGTTCACTGCTTCAGTTTGGCCATTCGTCTGTGGATGTGCTGGAGAAGCGTAGTAGTTGTTGATGCCATACTTATCACACAGTTCCCTGAATTTCCTGCCATCAAATTGGGTCCCATTGTCTGTGATGATGGTGTTTGGTATCCCGAATCTGTACAAGATATTTTTCTTCACAAAGCTAATGGTGTTCGCTTCTGTTATATGCACCAATGGCTCGGCTTCTACCCATTTTGTAAAATAATCCACAGCTACTATGGCATGCTTTGCTCCTCCAGTTGCTGTTGGCATTGGGCCGATCAAGTCTATTCCCCACATGGCAAATGGCCAAGGCGAGGTAATACTTTGCAGGAGCTCAGGTGGTTGTCGGATGTTATTGGCGATTTTCTGACATGCTTCACATCTCGCTGCCACCCTTTTGGAGTCGGCGAATAGGGTTGGCCAGTAAAAACCCTGTCTCAATGTTTTGTGGGCTAGGCTGGCACCCCCAGCATGGTTCCCACAATTTCCACTGTGTATGCTTCTTAGGATACCTTCTGCTTCTTCAGGCCCGACACATCTCTGCAGTGCCCTCGAGTATCCCCTCTTGTATAGTTCTCCATTGAGTACCGAGTATTTTGTTGCTCTGTATTTTAGCCGCTTTGCTTCCAGTGGGTCACTTGGAAGTATATCGTTGATGAGATACTCTTTAATTGGCATGATCCAGCTGTCCCTCTCGCCAAAGACTGCCCCGACTTCCTTTGTTTTAACTATACTCGGCTGCAACAGGCGGATCATAGAGATATTGTTGGGCCAAATGTTGATTGTGGCAGATGCCAGTTTGGCTAAGGCGTCGGCCTTTTCATTTTCTTCTCTGGGGACGTGAACAATTCTATACTCTTTGAATCTTTCTAACAGTTCCCTTGCTAATTCCAGGTAAGTGATCATGCTTTCTTCTCTCGCCTGGTATTCATCTAGTACCTGATTGACAACAACTTGAGAGTCGCTGAAAATTTCCACCTCGTCTGCACCTAAGATTGTGCTAATCTTTAAACCTGCTATGAGTGCCTCGTACTCAGCTTGATTGTTGGTGGCTTTGAAGTCAAAACGCAAGGCACATTCGACTGAGTCTCCTTCCGGTGTTGTCAGCACTATACCTGCCCCGCTGCCGTGCGTGTTTGATGAGCCATCAACGCGAAGTTGCCATTTGAATATTTTCTTATTTTGCTCCACCATCATTCTCGCCACCTCTATGCTTGGTTCAGTGAACTCTGCTACGAAGTCTGCCACTGCCTGGGCTTTAATTGCTGTCCTTGGGAGGTATTCTACATCGAATTCACTTAATTCGATCGCCCACTTTGTTAACCGACCGGATACCTCTGGTTTCTGCAGGATTAACTTCAGTGGGCAGTTGGTGTATACCCTGATTCTATGAGCCTGGAAATATGGTCTTAGCTTCCTTGCTGCTGTTATTAGGGCGAGTGCCATTTTTTCTGCCGGCGAGTACCTTGTTTCGGCTGGTAACAGTGCCTTGCTGGTGTGGTATACTGGCTTTTGGATTCCATCTTCCTGTCGTACTAGCACGGAACTTGTGGCTGCTTCAGAAACGGATAAGTACATGTACAATGTCTCGGCTGTTTCTGGCTTTGATAGCAATGGTGCCCGTCCAAGGTAGTCTTTCAAGGCCTGGAAGGCTTTTTCGCAATCCTCATTCCATTCAATCCCTTTTCCCTTCTTTAAAGCTTTGAAAAATGGTAGGCATCGGTCTGTTGATTTGGCTATGAATCTGCTCAGCGATGCTAGGCACCCTGTGAGTTTTTGGACATCTTTCAGAGTCTTTGGCGAGACCATTCTTGCTAGTGCTTGGATTTTTTCAGGGTTCACCTCTATTCCTCTTTGGTTCACCTGATATCCGAGAAACCTCCCAGATGGTACGCCGAATACACATTTTGCCGGATTCAACTTCATTCCATACTTGACCAGTACGACGAACGTTTCCCTCAGGTCATTTGCATGTTATCTGCGGTAATACTCTTTGTCAGCATATCATCAACATAAACCTCCATATTTCTCCCTATCTGTCTGGCGAACATCTTGTTGACCAAGCGCTGATAAGTTGCCCCAGCGTTCTTCAGGCCGAATGGCATGACCGTGTAACAATACAACCCCTGATCTGTGGTGAATGCCGTTTTCTCTTCGTCAGGCCTGTGTATCTTTATCTGGTTGTACCCTGAATATGCATCCATGAAACTCAACGTCTCATGTCCGGCTGTTGCATCTACTAACTGGTCAATCCTTGGTAATGGGAAGCTGTCCTTGGGGCAAGCTTTGTTCAGGTCGGTGAAGTCGACGCACATCCTCCATTGATTGTTCTTCTTTTTCACTAAGACTACATTCGCCACCCATTCCGGGTACTTAACTTCTCTAATTGACCCTGCGGCGAGCAATTTTGACACTTCCTCTTTTATCGCTGCACTCCTTTCCGGGTTGAAGCTTCTCCTTTTCTGTACTACCGGTTTGCATTTCTCATTCACAGCCAGATTGTGGGAAATTGTGTTTCTATCAATCCCTGGCATGTCTTCGTGGCACCAAGCGAAAATCCCCCTATATTCTTTCAACAAGTTCGTCACATCTTTCTTAACCTGCTCAGTCAACCTCGCTCCAATTTTTACTGTTTTATCTGGTTCCGCTTCATCTAGAATAATCGACTCGGTCGGTTCTTCCTTTTCTCTGCTTGTTTTGTCTCTTGGATCTAGTTCGAAGTTTTCCGGATTATCCTCCTGCGTCTCTGTGTCTACTTCGAATATGTTCAAAGTTTCCATCCCTGTTTTATCTTTGAAGATTGACAAGTTGGCGCGGCGAGCCATCTCCTGCGACCCCTTCAATTCTCCGACGCCGAATTCTGTAGGGAACTTTATTTTCAGTGCATGGGTTGAGGTTACAGCTCGAGCTTTGTTAAGAAACGGTCGGCCAAGTAGTGCATTATACGGCCAATTATGGATGTCAACCACGACAAAGTCTAACAGGATTGTTCGCCGGCATGGTGCTGTTCCAAATCTTACCGGTAGTTTCACTGTTCCTAACGACCTAACCTCTGCGCCACCAAATCCTTTTAACGGTACATGGAACGGTTCAAGATCTTTCCGGTCCAGCCGCAACTCATCATACACTCTGGCACTTAAAATATCAGCCGAACTCCCATTGTCAATCATCACTCGAAGGACATCCCTATGGGCTATTCGAACTCCCACGACTATTGCATCATTAGGCTTTGCATCAATCCCGTCTGAGTCTTCTGCTGTAAACGTTATGGGATCATGTCCTTCTCTCCCCTTCTTGGGGTTTCTCTGCACAGAATTGACTTCCATGCTTCTGCCTTCATACATCACTTCTCGAACTTCCGACATCCTTTCTCGATTGCTCCTCCCAGTGTGAGGTCCGCCGAAAATAGTGTTTATGGCTGCGTTAGGACTGTTCCTCCTTGGACTCTTCCTCTCTTGCCCGTTTCCTTGGCGGCTATCTTGGCGACCCCCGTGCTTGTCCCCTTTCAAGGCGAAGTCCTTCAGGTGCCCATCTCTGATCAGGCTTTCGATGTGATCGCGCAGCTGAAAACACTTTGAAGTTTCATGTCCATGATCTTTATGGAATCGACAGTACTTAGTTGTATCTCTCCTTGCATTCGCTGACTGCTGTCGGGGGTATTTGGCGAGTCCCTTGTCTTCTACCACAGACAAAATCTCCTCCTGGTCGCCAGTTAAAGGGGTGTAATGGTTGTACCTTCCTCGAAACTTATTGGCCCGAGTGTTTCCCCTGCTCTCCCTTGAGTATCCCTTTTGGCCCTTCTCATCCTTCTGGCGATCACGTGACTGCATCTTTTTGTCGTCCTTATGGTCTGTCTTCAAGTTAGGCTTGTGCCCATGCACGTAGCTACCCCCTTGTGCTACTTCTTCTTCCTCTGCCAGTGCATAGTCGCCGGCTATTTCCATCATCTCCTCGTAAGTTTTAGGTCTATCCCTTCGCAGGTCAAAGGATAATCGTCCACTCTGTAACCCATTGGTGAAAGCGGCGATTACAGCTACATCACTGGCATCCTCTATTTGAGCTACTTCCTTCCCGAACCTGGCCAGATACTTCTTGATTGACTCGTTATGTTCCTGTTTCAAATTCGACAGATGGGCGAGTGACTTTCTTTTTTGGACACTTCCCATGAACTGCCTTATGAATGCCTTGCTGAGGTTTGAGAAGCTGCTTATGGTTCCGGGTGGAAGCCTTCCGAACCATCTAGAGGCGAGATCGCCGAATGTTTGCGGGAAGGTGAGACACAACAACCCATCATTGGATGAATACTGGGCCATGATATTGCGGAATCGGCGAACATGTTCTTTTGGATCCCTGTTCTCCTTATACTGCTCAATAGTTGGCATTCTGAATCTGTCCGGAAATTGGGTGCGAGCAATAGTTTCGACGAATGGGCTATCTGACTCATCATCCGAGGATACATTACGACCGTACCTTCGTGCCATTGCTGAAACCTTTCTTGATAGCTCTTGTAAGGTGACATCCCGCCGACCAGTTGGTTCTCCTGCTGGATCGAGCTTACTCTTGATTGTCATTCTACCATGATTGCCTCTCTCATCTGGGCTTCTTCGATCTTCAGTGCTTTCGGATCTTCTCCGCTTTGTTCTTTTAGATCGCAACTCCCTTCGCGGACGAGGACTCTTGTCCTCAGATGAGATGGACCGGTGTCTCCGCCGGTTTCGCTGGTATGTGTCGCTGGAATTGAACCCATGTGTTCGCACCTGGTCTCGTTCCTCCCTGGATTCTTCATTTATCACACCTTTTCCCTTCCTTTGTTTTCTCCCCTCGAAATCTTCAATGTGGTCTTGGGGGGTCTCCTCGGTGGATTGTCTTGCTTGAGTATCGGGAATTGTGATATGAACTTCTGACCGTAGCCTTCCGGGTGGATGGGTTTCAGGGGTGGTTAACTCGTAAGGAGATGAGACTCCTAACCCTATGGGAAGTGAAAGTCCTATTTTGCTGGCTTCGCTGATTAGGTTTACCAATGCGGCTTGGAAGTGCTGCAAAATCCCGGGATCAGCCACCCTAGTTCCTGGCGTTGCTGCTGACTGCTCCCCGACTGTCACTGCCCTGTCTCCCATCGGCGCAGCTGGTTCAACAACTAAATCTCCACTGGAGTTACCGTCTCTGTCGCTGTCATTGTTCATGCTGTTTGATTCGCAAGGGTCCCTCGAAGTTTTCTGTTCAAAAGCCCCCTCCTTCTAGCGCCAATTGTTGACGGTGAAATTTGGATTGCCACGCACTCAACAATTAAATCAATTTAATATGAAGCAAGAAAATTAAGAACACATGCAAAAGACAAGTTTTACGTGGAAAACCCTTGAATGGGAAAAAACCACGGCGCCCCTGAGGGCAGAAGAATAATACTAGGTTTTCGTTGCTTCGTTACACACTCTAATCTCTCACGATTGCTCTCTTTTCTCTCTCTCTATATTTCTGAACCCCCTCCTCGTGGGATAGGTGATTCTATTTATACATGTTTATTTAGGGTTTCCCCTTGTTGATTTGTATTAGGATCCTCTTCTGTTGCGGATTGGGTCTTCTTTCCTTTTTATGATTCCTTGTTGCTTCTGTGTTTATGCCGAGTCGGTTTGAGCCCAGTGTGCTGGTCCAGCGAGTACTTTTATTTTCTGGGCACTACTTATCTGGCGAGTGCACTTCTATATTCGGCGAGTAGGTTTTTCGTTTTGGCGACCATGCCTTTGACTTCCCTCTGGTCTAAGCTATTTTTTCATCCTGATTGGTCAAACTTCTTCCCTTTACCCGGTCAATGAATGACGTAGCAACCTTTTGTTAGCTCCTTTGATGACGTGTCAGTTGGGCGAGTTTATACATACAACAACTTGCAACCATAAGTCCATCATTTATCTCAGGATTAAGATAGACTCTCTGATTGTCCTGATAATGAAAAGACTATTATCTATTGACGGTTCTAGATAAAGCTTTTCATTGTGATCCAGTTCAATGCACCCAGTGCACTAGATTCTTTTGCTCGAAGACACTCCGATGATTTTAGACTCATCATATCTCATTTGATCCCACTTAAATGCTAGCAAAAGAATTCTACAACTTTAACAAGATAAAGGTGCCCAACCTTTAACTTAAGTTGTGAACGTTATTCAAGACTAACTAAAGAATTGTGTCTACCACATACATATCCAGATGTATGAACAATTATTCTTTTCTCATAGTCTTTAGACCTTATGATTATTTACTTTGACAATTATAATATTAAACTATAAATGCTATAAGATTTGTTAAGCCAGAAATCACTTTATTAATATGAAAAAGATTGTTAATTACAATATTACACTCTTGCTATTGAGCATAATCCTAACATTTTGAGCCTTATTCTTTGCACAATTTACACATTTAGCCTAAGTACACGCTACTTTTACAATTTTGATTTCTTTAAGCTTCATTTCACTATGATATCAAGCCATAATCGTAGCAAAGGTGGTGGTCTAGTGTTTAGGTAAAATGTTGTAATGTGTATGGTATGGAAGGATATAGTGATAGGGTTTAGTGTGTAGGTAAACATAGATAGGACATTCAAGCACACACACAAGGCAAGGGACGTGTTTGGGACATTTGTAGTGACTAACACACATAGCCTACATCATCTCTAAAGGCACGGGTCAAGCAAGCAAATAAAGGCGAGACTACGGTGATGCTCTTTAGAAAGCGTTCTTTAAAGCCCAAAGTATCGGAGTGAGGTCCTTTTTATTTATGCTTAATTAACTATAAGAAAAGTGTTTAAGATATAACAATAAAAATTTACACTCATAAGGACACTATATAGGCTATGGCCTCACATGGATAGTCTCCACTAATGACCTAGACATCTTAGGTGCGATACCCAATCACTAAGACACCTTAGAGTCTGGTAGGATACGTGCAAGCAATGTGGTGTAGCTTTAGCTTAGCACAACCTTTGCCTAGACTCAGGGGGACAACACATGCAAAAATTACCTCAAAAAGAACAACCCAAAAGCATCTCATTAAGTAAGACAATGCTCCAAAATTTGGCTTGAAGCAGGAGAACGGGCAAGACTTGACTCTACAAACACATAATCATGCAGAAATTGAAAAAATTGAGCACATACAAGACAATCATGTAGAAAAATAAACTGACACACGATGGCCATTGGATGTCCACACCCCTAAACCTAAACGAAACATTGTCCCTGTAAGGATTCCCTTTAGTTGATTGGCTTATTTCGTGGGCAAACCACATGTTGGGGTTTGGTTGTAAGGGTAGTCTAGGTGATTAGTTGAAGATCAAAGACCATTTCCAAGACCTCAAGAGGACAAGCACCAAAGGTATATATCTTGTGCTTACTTTGCCTTGAAGAGATATAGTTGCACACACACACACAACATGCATAACTCTTATTCTTGAATGTTGTGTTTATATTTTATGTGCATTGTGCTTTATTGATTATTCAATATCTCTTCTTGCATTAAATTGATTGCATCTTGTTCTATGAAATGCCATGACATGATAGGCATTAGGATGCATTCAATTCCCACACTTGCACTTCATGATTAGTATTAAGTGTGGTGTAATTCGTTTCCATTTGTGTGATCGGAAACGTCCGCGCTTGCACGATGGTGTGCATGTCTTAGCGCGATGGTTGACCACTTGAGAAGGTCTCATTCTTCTCTTGGATAAGTGGTAGTTTTGGTTTGGTTGTTTGGAGTAATGTGTCTAGTTTCAAAAGATTGAATTTCAATGTTTTTTCAAAATTGACCTTTGTATGGTCTTGTGACCATAACTTTTTATAGAAAGATTTAAATTGAGTTTTGTAAAATTTTGGACAAACTAGACACCCATACCTTTCCAACGGTATATTATTCGTAATAATTCATGACCGTTTGGATTGGTTTTGAAATCTCCAAAGTGACCACCAAAATAGGGCAACTATGTTGTTGTCTGTTTCTGACCTTTGGTCACTCTATTGACCATAAATTTTTCTACAGACATCGAAATGTCATTCCATAAATTTGAGTAGAAAGTAGACATCCATACCTTTCCAACGATATATCATATGAAAGGTTTTGATGTTGTTTGGTCATGTTTTGAGGCACTTGAAGTTGAAACCGATGCACTGTCATGCCCATTCCACTGTTCACCCGCCCTACGTAGAGCGGGCACCTGATTGAGTTTTCAATCCGCCCTACACCCACCTAAAATCTGCCCTACGTAGAGCGGTTTGCGCGGAAACTTTTTGGAAAATTTCCAAAACGACATAGCTTCAATTGGACATCATATATATATATGCCTCTTTGATCTTAGGTCACTAAAATGACTCAATAAACTCATATTTTTGATTGAGAGGATTTTCAAAGAGAGTTTTTTCATCAAGAACTCATCTTTGATCATCCAAACCCATTTCCACATGCATAAATCATCATCTAAGCATCATCTAGGATCATCTAGCATGTGATAATGCATGGGTCTTCTTCAACACACATGGTATGATTTGTTGAACACTTTTATCTTACATAATTAGTGTTTCTACTTGTCAATTTTATCTCATTTATTACTTGTATGTTTTAGATTAATTTCTACATACATGATTGAGATTATGTGTTGATTGGGTTAATTTTTCATAGCTTATTTGATTAGGTCATTATTGCCTAAAAGCTATGCCATAAACATTCTTGTGTGATTTATTGATAACTAGGTTGATAGATTGTTTTTTTAATCAACTAGTTAATCTTTTGAATGTTTGTGGGTTATTTGTGATAGTTTTGTATCTAGGATTGGTTATCCTTTACTTAGCTAAAGTTGTATGCCATGACATATAGCTATATGTGATATCTAGGATTGATTATATTGTCATCTTATAATCCTAGGTAAGCATCTAGAGTACCCTAGCTCTTATTGCAATATTTGGATATCATTGCATATTCACATAGGGTTGTGCATCTCTTTTGAGAGATTTAAGTCTTGTGTGATTGACCGGGATTAGGTCGGACACCGGGAATAGGTGGTCACATAAGCAATTGGACTAGAGCCACTTTTAAAGGCCCGAGTGGTAGAAGTGGGGGGTTATTGACCGGAGTGTTAGACGAGGTCTACATAGGTTGTAAACTCCATTTCAATTAGTGGATTTCGAGGTCCGAGTGTGGCTCACTAAACAGCCCGTGGTTTTTCCCAGTGGTTGGGTTTCCACGTAAACATCAAGTGTTATTTAATTTCCGCATCTTATTACACTTGTATGTATTTTTGACTTGCTAGGGGTATTTTCGTAAAATTGACATGCACGCGAAAATTGGGTAATAATTAGATAAAATCTATTCAACCCTCTAGCTTTATAAGGTAAACACACCTTGAGAACTTTCAGTCCCCAATGTTTGCACAAAAGCGAATTGGACAATATAAGCTTAGAAACGGGAGGGAGGCCAAATGCACACCTATACAAGCACAAAATATACCTAAAAACTAGGCACAAAACAACGCCACACTCTTAATCTAAGCAAAAATAAAAAAATAAAATAAGACTCAACAAAAACAAAATCAAATAAAACAAAAATAGCTTATAATTATAAGAGTTACCTAGGTGGGTTGCCTTCCACCAAGCGCTTGGTTTAACGTCTTGGCTAGACACATTTCACTCCTCTCATCAATCTGGATCACCGGTTGGTGCAACATCATCGCTACCTTTCTTTCTTAACTTATGTGAGGCATATAACATCCTTACACAAAATCCGTTCACTATTCTTGTTTGGTCCACCATGAATGATTTCTTCTTTTTGTCCCTTTTATCCAATTTCTTTTCAATTTTAACTAGGGGAATCACTTGGGTTTTGTTCATAACTCCATGAGAGCCCAGTTTGTGGCTACTCTTCATCTTTTTTCTTGGAGCATCATGAACCATACTAGAATTAGGTGGCTCTTTCGGAATGTCTCTTCTGAAAACTTCCTCTACGAGAGGATCAACAACCTCAACTCTTAAACATGTTTGGGGAAGTGAAGGACTCTTCTCGGTGGCCTTGAGCATGTCGAACACTTCTTTTTCATCTTTAACCCTCAATGTCAACTTGTCCTCCTTGTGATCAACCAATGCTCCACTAGTTTTCAAGAATGGCCTCCCAAGAATCAACGGAATCTCTATATCTTCTTCCATATCTAGAATCACAAAGTCAACTGGGAAGTAGAATTTACCCACCTTCATTAGGACATCTTCTATTACTCCATATGGGTATTTTATAGATCGATCCGCCAATTGGAGGATCACTTTTATAGGCTTCATTTCTCCCAACCCTAACTTTTTGAATACAGAATCGATCCGCCAATGTCAAGTTGATGCTTGCTCCCGAATCTATCAAAGCTCTCCCAATTTCCATATCTCCAATAACACATGGAATAGTAAACCTTCCGAAATCTTTCAATTTTGGAGGAGTTTGTTTTGAAAGATTGCACTACACTCCTTCGTGAGTGCCACTGTTTCCAAATCCTTCAACCTTTTCTTCTTTAATAATAACTCCTCCAAGAACTTCATATATTTTGGCATTTGTGTCAAAGCTTCAATGAATGGTATACTGATATGAAGCTTCTTGAACGTCTCTAAAAACTTAGCAAAGCCTTGAGCATCTTGGTGTTTTTTAAGTCTTTGGGGGTAAGGGATGGATGGCACATATGTTAGGATTATGCTCAATAGCAAGAGTGTAATATTGTAATTAACAATCTTTTTCATATTAATAAAGTGATTTCTGGTTTAACAAATCGTATAGCATTTATAGTTTAATATTATAATTGTCAAAGTAAATAATCATAAGGTCTAAAGACTATGAGAAAAGAAGAATTGTTCGTACATCTGGATATGTATGTGGTAGACACAATTCTTTAGTTAGTCTTGAATATTGTTCACAACTTAAGTTAAAGGTTAGGCACCTTTATCTTGTTAAAGTTGTAGAATTCTTTTGCTAGCATTTGAGTGGGATCAAATGAGATATGATGAGTCTAAAATCATCGGAGTGTCTTCGAGCAAAAGGATCTAGTGCACTGGGTGAATTGAACTGGATCACAATGAAAAGCTTTATCTAGAACCGTCAATAGATAATAGTCTTTTCATTATCAGGACAATCGGAGAGTCTATCTTAATCCTGAGATAAATGATGGACTTATGGTTGCAAGTGATATCATTTGAGTTATCAATGAGTACGATTATATCGCATAGTCTATCCTCGATAGTTTGGTGATATTCATTTGTTAATCGATAGAGGACTTCATTTATAGATATGGACATCGTGGCTCCATTTATTAAATGAGAGTATAATATCATCATATGGATGTTTTGAGGTAATTGGATATTAAATCTCAACGTTGAGTTTTCGATAGTGTCTATTGAAAACATGGCTTCTGGACAAGTCAAAATATCCAAGTTCAAAACGTGGTCATATGAGTAAATATGGTAACTTGGAGAGTTATAGGCGGTCTATGAACTCTTGGCGATTACTGATATTAATCACGAGGATACACTATCTCCAATATGATTGTCTAGGGTATGAATGAGGAGCATCTTCCTTTTCTGTCTTTATTTAAGAGTTCAATTTTAGCTCTTTAGTGGAATGAGTTAAAATTAATGGATCAGACCTAAGTGAATCATTTGTTGATTGTGATTAGGTTATGTCTATTGAAGCTTAAATTTAGATAGCCCGCCAAGATCCCCAATCCACACGGACTTGCATGGATCACTTGATATATTCTACCGGACCAATTTAAGGGTCCATCTAGAATTACATTTAATATATTAAGAATATAATTTGCACATTATTTATGTAATGGGCTTCTCAATTATATTAATATATTAATGAAAGGCATGTGGGCTTATTTCTTTTAGTAAGAATGGGTCTGGTTCACATGTGGGCTTTTTATTTAAAGTCCAATGGATTATATGAAATAAGAAAATAATATTTGGCCCATTTATTTTAAGTGGGGTAGCAAGGTGGTTTTTAACCTAATATATTATTTTGTTTCATTGTTTTAATTAAATAAGAATTAATTAATTTATTAATTAATTGTTTAATTAAGAAACAAATCTTTTCTGATCAGGAAATATATTTCCTAGAGTAAAAGTAAAAGACTTGTTTGATAAGAAAATAAATAATTAATTTTATTTATTTAATCAAATAAGAAGTTTTTTTTTATTTAGTCAAATAAAAGAATAAAATATCTATGTAATGTATTAGGGTTTGAAGTCTTAAACTAGATGGAAATTAGGGTGCAACACAAACTCTTTTAAGCTTGTGTATTGAGCCAACCCTAGTCCCTTTTTAGTGTAGAATTCGGCAACCCTAATAGGAAAGAGGAAGAAAATTTAGGCCACCTATATATTCACATGTATAGAATTCGGCCACACCTAATGCATTGTGCTTGAGAGACAATTTTCTTCTTCTTCTTAATTCATAGAGAGCATTATTTTTATTCTACTAAAACATAAAAGAGTGAATAGATTATTCTTTGATGGTACACTATTTGCTTGTTCATCAATAAGCTTGTGTGTACAACATCGATTTAGGTTCACGCGAGTTTCGATCATTAGATTGAGAACTCAAAAGTGACCGGAATAATCTTAGTCTTCTTTTGATTGTTTTTGTGACTAACAAAGAAAAGAAAAGTTTGTTTGTCCATTCACAGGTTTGCAATTCAAAGAAAAGGGAGACCACGCTCCTAGGTGATTCACGTTCGTGCTAGGATTGAAGATCTTGCGGATTACCATCGACGTAAGTCAATCGGATCACGCGACAAAAGGTATTCTTCTTTTGTTAGATAATATATATGTTTAATTGATTAAAGGGTTTAAGGTTCATAAAAAGGAAAAAATTTTAAAAGTTACTAAATCAATTTTTAGTCTCGCTTTCGCTGCGTGTACTGCGATTTTTCCCTACAACATAAGCCTTGACTTGGGGCGGAGGAGGTAGATCAAATGATGTGGTGGGGAGATTCTCTTCATTGTTCTCCTCTTTTACAACTTATTCTTCTATTCTTTCTTTTTCAATGGCAACCCCATTTTCCTTTTCGAAATCGTCGGGTAACTCAACCTTTTTACCACTTCTCAAAGAAATAAAGAAATAGCATTGCATTGCTCTTTGGGGTTGACCACTGTGTTGCTTGGTAATGCCCCTTGATACCTCCCTTGGATAGCCCTCGCCAATTGCCCGACTTGCATTTTTAAGTTATGAATGGAAGCTTGAGAATGTTGGGCCACTTGGTCAATCTTCTGTCAAGCTTCTTCAAAGCCAAGTCTTGAGTCTCCATTCTCATATCAAGCTTGTTCATGTATTTGGAGAAGAGATCCTTTAGGTTCGGTTTTCTTTCTCCTTGATTGTTTGAGAATTGGTTAGGTACGTTTTGTTATTGTTGTGGTTGTGGGAATCCAGGAGGTTATCTTTGGTTGAGGTTTTATTATTGTTGGGGTTGATTGTCTTTCTATGAAAAGTTAGGGTGGTTTCTCCACCCGGGGTTGTAAATGTTCGAAAAGGGGCTATTTTGGGGATTTTGCCTTTGGTTGAGATTTTATTAGTTCATGGGGTTTTGGTAGTCTCTGTTGTAGTCGACGAATGAGACTTGTTCTGATGAACTCGAAGTAAACGGGTTTCCAACTTGACAATCCATACTAGAGTGTGGCCCCAAATACCATTCACATGAGGCTACTTGCACATGACTAGGCCCCATACTCATCTTGTTCATTTGCTTTGTAAGTGCTTCAAGTTGAGTCTT
The DNA here is from genome assembly GCA_030490815.1 of Acer saccharum. NCBI lineage: Eukaryota > Viridiplantae > Streptophyta > Magnoliopsida > Sapindales > Sapindaceae > Acer > Acer saccharum. The sequence continues at coordinate 3,313,014 of CM059875.1, read as the reverse complement.
CATACTTGTTAGCTCATCTACTTCTAGCAAACCCGGTGTTAGGATTATGCTCAATAGCAAGAGTGTAGTATTGTTTTTGACAATTTTTTCATATTAATAAAGTGATTTCTGATTTAAACAAATCTTATGGCATTTATAGATTGAATATTATAATTGTCAAAAGTAAATAATCATAAGGTCAAAAGACTATGAGAAAAGAAGAATTGTTCGTACATCTGGATATGTATGAGGTAGACACAATTCTTTAGTTAGTCTTAAATAATGTTCACAACTTAAGTTAAAGGTTGGGCACATTTATCTTGTTAAAGTTGTAGAATTTTTTTACTAGCATTTGAGTGGGATCAAATGTGTTACGATAAGTCTAAAATCATTGGAGGGTTTTTGAGTAAAAGAATCTAATGCACTGGGTGCATTGAACTGGATCACAATGAAATACTTTATCTAGAACCGTTAATAGATAATAGTCTTTTTATTATCAGGACAATCGGAGAGTCTATCTTAATCTTGAGATAAATGATGGACTTATGGTTGCAAGTGATATCATTTGAGTTATCAATTAATACGATTATATAGCATAGTCTATCCTCAATAGTTTGGTGATATTCATTTGTTAATCGATAGAGAACTTCATTTATAGATATGGACATCGTGGCTCCATTTATTAAATGTGAGTAGAATATCATCATATGGATGTTTTGAGGTTTTTGATATTAAACCTTAACGTTGAGTTTTCAATAGTGACTATTGAAAGATGACTTCTGGACAAGTCATAATATATATCCAAGTTCAAAGTGTGGTTATATGAGTAAATATGGTAACTTGGAGAGCCATAGGCAGTCTATGAGCTCTTGGCGATTACTGATATTCTTCACGAGGATTCACTATCTCCTATAAGATTGTCTAGGGTATGAATGAGAATCATTTACTTATTCCATCTTTATTTAAGAGTGCAATTTTAGTTCCTTAATGGAATGAACTAAAATTAATAGATTGAACCTAAGTGAATCATTTGTTGATTGTGATTGGGTTATGTCTATTGGAGCTTAAATTTAGATAGGCTCGCCAAGATCCCCAATCCACACGAACTTGCATGAATCACTTAATATATTCTACCGAACTAATTTATGGGTCCATCTAAAATTGTATTAAGGCATGTGAACTTGTTTCTTTTAGTAAGAATGGGTCTAGTTCACATGTGGGCCTTTTATTAAGGTCCAATGGATTTAATAAAATAGAAAAACAATATATAGATATATTAATATATATAGCACATGGCCGAGATAAATATATGATATTATATTGTTTTACTTTTATTATTTGATTAAATGGAAATTAATTAATTGATTAATTAATTATTAAATTAAAAATCAAAATCTTTTTTTGACTAGGAAATATGTTTCTTAGTAGTATACTATTGTGGTAGTATAAATAAAATAAAAGATTTTATTTGGTAAGTAGATAAATAAGGATTTATTTATCTAGTCAAATAAGGAAGTCTTTTATATAGTTACAAATACACTAAAGAGTTGGATTAAGGTTTGGAATTCTAAGGAAATCTACCTAGGGTCAGGATTTAAGTCAAAAGACACAAATCCTACATGGTAAAGGATTTTGGTCACAATATATAGATATATATTAAATATATATATTTTTATAAATCATGCAGAATTGGGGGCGCAATATATATATATATATATATATATTATAAGGCATGCATAATTAATTTCGAAATATATATATATATATATATATTTATTTATTTATTTATTTAGGCGTGTAGTATTTGTGCACTTTAATAGGTGTGCAGAACTTATGATATAGATATATAATTAAAGGTTGAATTCGGTGCAAATATGTATATTATGCGACCTATATATATATATATATATTGAGTGCAAAGAGAATTTGACTAACCCTAATGTCTTGGACTTGAGAGTTTTTTCTTTTGCTAGAGAAAAATATAATCCAACTCTTAGACTAGTGTGATTATCGTCCAAGAGGAATAGAGAGAAAAGTTTGTTCTTATTTCGATAGTGCACTAGTTACTTTTATATCAAAAGGTTTTGTGCACAATTTTGAATAAGGTTCACGCGAGTTTCGATCTAAAGATTGTGAATTCAAAAGTGACCGGAACATTCTTTGTTATCTCTTGGAACTTGTTGTGACTAACGAAAAAGAAAAAGTTTTGTTAATCTATCCTTAGGTACACAATTCAAAGAGAAGGGAGACCATGCTCCTAGGTGATTCACGTTTGTGATTGGATTGGAAGATCTTGCGGATTACCATCGACGCAATGTCAATCGGATCACGCGACAAAGGTATGATATCTTTAGTATTATATGTTAATTAATTAGAGGGTTAAGGTTCAAATTATGGAAAAATTTTAAACTATACTAAACTCTATTTTAGTCTCGCTTCCGCTGCGTGCAATCGTTTTTCCCTACACCCGGAACCTTCTTCGACAATTGCCTCTCATTACCCCAATGACTATTGTTGAGTGCCATTTCTTCTAGGAGATCATTGGCTGCATCCATTAATTTGTTCATTAGAGAACCTTCAGCAACCATATCCAGCAAATTCCTTGTTGACATTATGATCCCTTGGTAGAAAGCTTGCAAAGTCTGCCACTTTGCAAGTCCATTATGGGGACATCTCCTGATAAGCTCCTTGAATCTCTCCCAAGCTTCGTAGAGACTCTCATTCTCAAACTGTGCAAAAGAGGTGATCTCATTTCTAAGGCAAGCAGCCTTCCCAAGAGGGAAATACCTGTTCAAGAACGCCTAAGCCAACTAATCAAATGTAATGATCGAGTTTTGAGGTAGCGAGTTCAACCATGCCTTCGCGTCATTTCTCAGAGAGAATGGGAACAACTTCAACTTAATAAAATCTTTGGGAATTCCATTGTATTTAAAGGTGTCACATATTTCGTTGCAGCATTGAAGGTGCATGTTCAGATCATCATTGGGCAGTCCATCGAACTGACATGTAGTAGCAATCATCTGAAAAACTGATGCATTTATCTCAAAAGAATTAGCTGCAATTGCCGATCGATGAATGGAAGACATGTTCTGCTCAACTTTAGGCATAGTGTAATCTCGTAAAGTGCGTTCGGCTTCAATCTCATCACCCATCTGATCTTGGTTTACCATATGAGGCAATTCCCTCTGATTTTGATTTGCCATAAGAGGCAAACTGAAATTCCCTTAAGTAATAGTGTAAAATATACCTAGAAGAAAGGGGGGGTGAATAGGTATAGACCCAATTTCTTCCAATATTAAAAATTATGCGGAATATAACAAAGAAGATGCACACTTGAAAAGATTCAACAAATGAATTGATTTAACTAATGCAAGAGTAAATCAATATACAAGATATGCAATCAATGTAATATATGAAAGATAAAGAAGTATTAAAATGAAAATTGACACAAGGATTTTTACGTGGTAAAACCTCAAAGAGGAAACATCAACTGGTTGATACAACAACCACTGGCAAAGCAATCCACTATATGAAAAGGACTTACACACTCAAAGCTATCTACTTAAGATATCTGCTCTAAGCTATTACCTCATAGTCTACCCTCGAGCCAGTGAACCATAGCGCCTACTACCTATCCAAGGTGTGTCCTACACCTCTAGGTAGTAACATCCTATCCAAAACTCTCAAGCTTCTAGGATGATTTCTTACTTAGCTATCTAGAGTTTCCTACTCCTAGCTAAGTCTTCTTGCTTGGTTATCCGGATCACTTTCCTAACCAAGACTTCTTACTCTTTCCACAAAGCTTCACTCACTTTGCAAGAGACTTCAACCTTTCACAAGGCAATGATCTAAGTGATGCAAATCACAATCAAATAAAGCTAGATGATCAATCAAGCTAAATATACATGCTTAGTGATGAAACTAATTATAGCACGGTGTGTATAAAACTATCTAGAGGGGGGGTGAATAGATTTTACGCTTTTTACCCAATTTTTCGTGTTAGTCAAAATTACGAAAAAACCCTCAAGATAAAATAAGCAAGCAAGTGTAATATGGTGCGGAAATTAAATTGACACTTGATTTTTACGTGGAAACCCTCACGGGAAAAACCACGGGCTATGTAAGTAAGCCACACTCGAACCTCGAATCCACTAAATGTGCAAACGATTACAACCTAATCCCGGAAGTAATCACACACCTACCTAATCCCGGTATGAGTGAACCTAGTCCGATTTTGCTTGCGATCTAAGCAACCTAATCCCGATTGCTACACACAAGACTTAGCTTCTCTTGAAGAGAATACAACCCTAAGTGAATATATGAAAATATCCAAAATGCAACATAGAGCAAGGGAAACCCTATATGCTTATCTAAGATGATTAATATGCAATTAAGAGCAATCCTAGATATCAAAACTAAATGACATGTCAATTAGTTTAGCTAATCAATATCAAGCACAAAAACCTAATATGCTAGCACAATACAACTTCTCAAACATACATCATACTAATCTCAATCTTGTATTCAAAGTATATAAAATCACATACAAGTAATTAAATTGAGATTTCTAGATAAGAGAAACACAAAATATGTAAGATATTAGTGAAAAGCTTACCAAGCAAAGTATGATGAAGTTTCCATGCAAGATGACATCTAGATGATCTATGATGATGCTAGATGATGATTGATGATCATGGAACAAGTGTTTGAGTGATTAAAAATGAGTTCTTTGGAATTTTTCTTCTCTTTGAAAAATCTCCTAAGTATGGAATCTGAATATGAACTCTTGTTCTTGACCTAAAGTCAAAGTGGCATATATATAGGGGGCCAAAACAAAGTGTGGTTGTTTTGATAAGTTTGCCCACTATTTGCCTTGGGCGCCCTTGTACAGCGCCTGTACAGCGCCCTTGCTCTGTTTTCACGAGGAAACAGAGTGGCGCTGTACGTACAGCGCTCTGTACAGCGCTATGTACAGCGCCCCAACAGCGACCCAACAGCGACCAATTAAATCGATCAGGTCTGAACAGCGCTCAATGGGCGCTGTTCGTACAGCGCTTCTGTAGAGCGCTTTTGGGGGCGCCCAGTGCAAAAATGCAATCCTAAGTCTAAGCATGACAAGGCAATTGGATATGCAAGATGCAATCAAACTAACAAGCAAGAAGAGATGTTAATGAGCATTAAGGCACACATAAAAGACACACAACATATAAGGATTAAACATATGCATGAGTTGTGAGTGTGTGCATCTATCTCTTCAAGACAAGTAAGCACTTAGAATATTACCTTTGGTGCTTGTCAATAGTGAGATCTTCAAAAGGGCCTAAGCAATAACAACAACATCTAAGCTACCCTTACAAAGCATCCCCACATGTGGTTTGATCACGAAATAAGCCAATTAAAAACAACGGGAATCCTAACAAGTGATAAACTAGAATTACGCTTTCAACACACAATCACAAATCTATCTAGAAATCAAAGCATGTGAATCAATAAGAACAAGATAAGAATATTCAATATATCACACAAAAATCTTAGTTCTTAGATCATGAAATTAAACCTAGAAAATGTCATGAAGCACATCATATATATCATTTCTAGAATCAATTTCAAGATAAATCAAGTTTAGCTAATATATGTTCAAATGAGAATCACAAGGTTAAAACTCAACAAACAATCAATCATACAAACCTAGCATATGATCTAACATCCTTCTTAACACATTTCATCAATCAAATAGGAAGTATAAAAAGGGATGATCAAAAGAAATGTAAGAAGAAGAAGTTTAACATACAAAAGTTGAACCTCGGACTGAAATATGATCACTGCGAAAAATCATAAAGTCAAACAGCTTTGAAAATTTTGGGTTTGTAGTACTTTTCAAGACCAACATTTTTGGCTTTTGGATCACTCGATTTTGAGTTCGTATGAAAGAGTTATGATCAAAATAAGAAACCTAAAATCATGAAGAATTCTGCAGAAATTTTTCTTTTCAAATTTTCTTCAGATTTTGTTTGAAGGGAAGGATGGAAGCTTTTAAAAGATTCAAGGAGGGAACAAAAATGAACCAATCGAAGTGTGACAACACACAATCCTTGTGTGGGGTGCGTGTGGCACACGGGACTAGAGGGCTAGTCTGGTTGTGTGGCACACGGCTTCCACACGTGGTGGTGTATGCTTGGCCTTTGGCCGAGCAACGCCTCCACGTGCTCCTCCCGCGTTCTTCGGCCGTATCCAGGCCTCTGAACTCTAATTTTGAATCCATTTTTAGATTGCGAATCATGACTCCCTCACGCATAACGAAGACTACAAAACTTTGACAAATGGTTGAGAATTCATCTCAGAAAACGACGACGAAGACAACTCAACGAATGAGAACGCAAAGTAGCGTAGCTACATCGTTTGGACTCGAAACCTAATGAATGAGTAGCCAAAACGACCAGAACTCAATAAGGAATCAAATAAGAACATGTTTAAGTCCAAAATATAAGAAACACAATGTCACACAAGTATGCCATATCTACGCGATAGTCATAAAACATGCAAGTCTACAATGTTTGTCTAATTGAGACTGATACATGTGCATACTTAAATGAGTGTGAATGTGTTATACCAAAAGTTTGCACAACGATGCAGGGACACACATGAATGAATTGTGTGTGTGTGCGCTTACACCTTGCAAAAAGGAAGAAGGATCTTGATACCTTAGCATCCAAGAACGAGCTTTCCCTTTTGAAGACGACATTTGCATGAGACGTTGCTATCCTCCTTTGAAGCTTCTTTTCTTCAAGAATCACCTAAGCAACTAATCAAATACAAATAAAGAGAGTTTTGCAATAGAATCAAGCCAATAAAGATCTAGGATCTTACACAAATCCATCTGTTCTAATGGTGCATTTGGGTCTTCCATCACTGCTCTTCTCACCCTTGCCTCTTGTCTATTCCTTCGAGCTAATCTCTCAATTTCAAGAACAAAGTCCAAGAAGTGAAGATTTTGGCTCCTTGTGTGCGGGTACATGCAAGAGCAAAAGTACCTGTGAAGAGAAATACACAAACTAAATTAAAAGGTTCAAATTAGCAATAGACTAACTAGTATCGATATCAATCATCCGCTCAATCCCTAGCAACGGCGCCAAAAATTGACCACTCCTAAGGTGGCACTCGCAATCGTACGAGGTCGGGAGTGTAGTACAATATCAAGTAAAGTTCGTTCCCACGAAGACTGAGTGATTGATTATCGAAATTGATTAACCAAATTGCTATTCAAACAATTAATAAGAGATTATTTTCATATTTAAATCCTACGATTAAACTAAATTATACTATTCAAACAACTTTAAGCTAAGATGGTAAAATAATGACAAACAATGAAATTGAATGTAACAATGTGAGATAATATGCTAAGACTAGAATCCATCTCACCCTCTCCAATTAAAGCCCTAGACTCACCTAAATACCCAATTTGTGCAAATGTGAATTGTAGACTCGTGCACCTAACAATAATCTCTACTCTCGGTCGAGTTATAGAAATTACATCCACACATACCCAAAGCCTATCTCTCGATGACCCTATAATATATGTATGAATTCATTAAGAACTTTGGCACACTCAAAAGAGCCCTATACGCTAGCCTCAGTATGTCTACCTTACTAGACATGCATAGAGGACATTTCATCAAACATGTTGTATGCGTCTCTGGTTGGTTCACAACACACAACCAAAAATCATTCAAAAGGAGATCAATCTAATGAAAGCATTAAGTACTCAAAAGCATCCATACAAAACATAAGCACACATGGATAAATTCGATGGTCTATATATATAATGTCAAAGGTTGGGTTTCATTAAGCCATAGCATTAGAAATGTAGCTCATGTTACAAGGTAAAGCCATACAACATATATATGAAAGTAGATACATGGCTCTATAATAAAAATGAAAGAGAAAGAGTTATAGAGAAAACTATATGGAGAGCTTCTCTTCTTCTTGGTTCTTCTTCTTCTTCGATCTTCTTTAGCTCTGTTTTGCCCAAAAACAAGAAGTGATGATAGATGTGGTTAATAAATGTGTAGGATTTTAGAAAAATGTGGAATCTTGGTAGTTATCTTGGGAAAGGAATGGTGATGTAAGAGGAATGTGTAAAGATGATGTCTTGGTGAATATTCTTAGGTAGAGAGTGGGTTTAGGTCTAAAAATAGCAAAGGGTTATATAGGGGAATGAATTAGGTCAGGGGAAAGGGAGTGAATTCCTTAAATAAAGCAATTTCTGGGCAAAAGGGCGACCTTAGGGTAATCTTGTTAAGGTCGCCTTGAGGTAGCCTTAAGGTATATCTGTTGAACCCGAGGCCATAGCGAACTTGGGGCGATCTTGGTTGGGCTCGCCTTGAGGTCGTCTTTTTGCTCTATTTGAAGGGGCTAAACCTGAGAAGGTAGCGACCTTGGTTGGACTCGCCTTGAGGTTGTCTTTGTGCTTTGTTTTGAAAGGCTGAACCCGAGAAAAAAGTGACCTTGTGGCGACCTTGAGTGGACTCGCCTTGAGGTCGCCTTTGTGCTATGTTTTGAAAGGCCAAACCCGAGAAGAAAGAGACTTTGGGGTGACCTTGAGTGGGCTCACCTTGAGGTCGCCTTTGTGCTTAAACTTGCCTTTTTGTTCTTCACCTCAACTCCGTCCAAGACCATTAAGCTCTAAATCTAACTTAACCATGCACAACTCATTTAAATCATTAGAAACATGGTTTTACCCGATAAACGAACACAAAAAGATAAGGAAATAGGGCTAGACACGGTGTAAAAGTGAAGCAATCAGTTGCCGCACCTCTTGTCTCTCTATTAGGTTTTGGTTATCTGTTTTTCCTGATAAGTATACCTTATATATCAGGATCCTAAGGTTTAGTTTAACCAAGTCAAAATAGGATTATAATTCCTTTTTAATTCTGTCACCACTAGGTGTTGAACCTTTAACCTCTTCAAAGTAAATAAAAATAATCTCTTATTATTTTATTCCTTTGCTCTTGTCAAAGTTTGAACCTAAAACCAACAATAACAATTAATAATTCTTAATTGTTAATATGTCAATTAAATAATCATATTATTTAATTATATTTAATTAATCAATTAAATAATTTTGTTAACCGCCTACAAAGGCAGGGATCCAAAGAAAAATTTTCCATCCTTGCCAAGACCATGTGAAGTAGAGGGACGCTACAAGAAGTATCCAGCTACCCCCGGAAATAACCAGGACCGGGCCATCTGTGAATCAAGATCAAGATCGAGGTCACCCATATCCCCAGGTACCAAGAAGCCTTGAAGTCAAGGTCCAAAAGACCCCGCTACCACATGATCCCGGTTCCTTAGTACTCAAGGAATACTGGTACCACAATCCATGACGTGAGATACCCTGTTATCACGATTCCCTCCTACGATCAGTCTACTAAGCAGCAAGGATTATGATATATCAGAAAAGAAGGCAATCTAGGAAAGGAGAACCGGTATGCCAAGGGATCAGAACCATGCTACAGGAAGGACAGTATGCGCCAACATTTGAATACAAGGAAAGTTGACTTCTCCCGCCATCTGTAAACTCAGTTTTAATTGGGATTAGTCAACTCTGTCAAATTCGCCAAGAAAAGAAACAAATCACTTGATTATTTGATTATTCTCGTGCCTAAATGAAGCCACCATCAATGTCCCTTTGATTGCTAAATCGATTGACTAATTGACATAGTAAGTAGCAAGAAAAGGGACCTATAAATGTTACAAGACTCTCGAAAGAGATGGGCCGGCTCTCGGAATCGCCATTGAGATCAAGAATTCTGAATCGAATATTGATCATAGTTTTTTCCACTTATCAACTAACACGAGATCACTATCGCCAACTGTGTCTGAACCTCCATACTTAAAACACTCCATAAAAACACCATCGTATCATGTCATTATATTTGATTGATCAATAAAAGAGCTATTTATTCGTCTTCTTGATATATACATTGAACTGTCTTGATTCTTGACCACTTTTATATTAACTTGATTTTACTGAGAACGTACAGTTATCAAACATGATATCTCTCCGACTATGACCTATCCTGGTCATGGTCTAAAAGTTGTTATTTGGAAATTTACCCTTCTGACAATTTTCCATTAACAAATTTATTAATTAAATAATCATATCATTTAATTAATTCCTAGAATATATCCAAGTTACTTTCGTAACATAATTAATTGGATCATCCAATTCTCTGTGAGCCTTGTTACTATTAATCATAAAAAGCTAGCAAGGGGACCTAATAGACCCACAATTTTGAGCTCAATAATACTTAGAAAAATTAATTAAACTCTTTAATTAATATTTTAGGATTATTAAACTCAGAGTTATTCCACTAAAAACCTGAGGTTGCACTCTCGTAACTGTAGATGTTTTACACAAACTAAAATATTAGTATCCATCGATATAGCTATTACATATGGTATGATCCTCCACAAGTAGTCCATAATTAGAGCTAGGTCATAAAGTCGGTTATACCTCTCAAATTATATCTTTTCCTTTAAGTACCATTGATTCTCTAATGAACAATTGTATCCTTCGTTCCTTTATGGAAGAAAGAGAGCGCTCTTAATCGTTCAAGTCTCGAATCAACCCTTAAGGAAACTACTCATCTATTTCTCGCAAGAAGGTGTGGATTCCTCTATTGTGTGCATACCTTCCCAGCCACAAGCCAAACTGTCATTCCAAGATACAAAGTTATTGATCGGGAATGCTACTCCGATCTCACCTATGGTATGTCTAGAAAAACGATCTAACTTGAAAGAGTCAGTAAGAAACTCAGGATTTAGATCACCCATATACATCCATCATTTGTTGATATATATGAATCATTTCAACTAACGTATCTTAGTGATAGATTCATATAGATCGTGGCCCAATCTTATATGATCACATCATATAAAGTGCCTCCATTCTCATATCACCATATGAGTAATCTAGGATAAGACCACAGTATATTACGGAATGGACCGCAATTGTAGATTAACCACAAATAAAGTTTATGGTTTTATTTGTTTTCTATGGACTCTATAGATTTCACGTCTCAAACTGAATACTTCTACATATGACATTCATATATTCAGTTTTAGATTACATCTAGTAATCTTGGATGTTTAGCACATATGATGTTGGGGATAATGCCCTAAGAACACATGTTGTTAATCTTCTTGCTAAATTAAGAATTAGATTGATATTCTATTATATATTTGTGTGCATTTAATGTTATTAATATTGTATTAATAACATAAAATTCCATGATTATTAAATGTAATATTAAACATAGTATATAAGTTGTTATATACATGAGGATTATATTTAATGTAATAATCTTAATTGTCTGTAATTGATAATTAAATTGGGATCTTTAATTAATTAAAATTACTAGTACAGTTCATTCCCATTAAGAATGGAATAGTTTTATCCAAACTGTTGATATGGTGACATTAGAATGAAGGTACTTTGTATAATAAGATTATACAAGATGTGGACACAATAAATTGGAATCTTTAATAATCTCTGTCTTGAAATAAAGTATTCCCTTTTATCAATCAGATGGTCATATATGGAAAGATCTTAATCCTGAGTATTTAACAGACTCCTACTTATAGAGTTGTGTCTTTTGACTTACTCGGTATGGTTTGCTCTAATTGCCAACCTAAAACCTTGTATCTTGGAGACATGATAATATACTTAGCTGGGAATGATAATATACAAGATGGATTCCATTCCTTCTTAATTGAAGTAGACAAACAGTTCTCTTGAGTAAATGATTCAGGTCTTAAATGATAGAGCGCTCAATTTATGATAAGATCATAAATAATTGTTCATTAGAGAATCATGGGCACTCAAGGATAAAGACGTAATTGAGAAGTCAACGGATTTGAACCTAGCTCATATTACGAACTATTTATGTAGGATTGATATATATGTAATGATTATATCAATGGAGTGTTCGATTCCTATTCGAGTAATTAATTCTATAATGACAAGAGTACAATTCCAGTTTTTTAGTGGAATAAATCTGGAATTAATAAATCTAATATTTAATTAAAGAGTTTAATTAAATATTAAAAATTTATTGGAGCTTGAAATTATAGGTCCATGTGTCCCCATGCCATCTCTATAACACTGTATTGAACATTAAGGTATAATGAGGCTTAGTGATTAATTTGGAATTAATCATCTATACATAAAGAAGTTTATGTATTGTTTTATTAATTAAATAATGTTTAATTATTTAATTATATATATATATATATATATATTAAATAATATTTTGATTATTTTAATATATATATATATATATATTATATTATATTTTAGAGTTGTTGATCGGTGGTTTTTAATTATTGTTATTAATAGTCAAAAAATTGGGGTGGACAGCAAGCAATTAGTCCTCCTGCTTATCAACATGTGCAGATTTTTTGTTGGTTTTTCTTCATTGCATTAATAACAAGGTTGAACAGCAAGTTCCTATTCTATGCTTCTATATACCACGCACCCTAGTATAATTATTGTTGACAAACCTCACCACCCAAGATAAAGCTCTCTCTCTCTCTCATGTGAGTTTTAAGAAGCATAAAAAAAGAGATTTTTTTGATGAAGGTAGTTTTTCCTCTTGGCTTGATAAAAACAAGACAAGAAGAGTTCTTGTTTTGAAAAACACAAGTTCTTACAAGAGAGAAAGGACAAAGAAAGGTTCTTTGGTTTTCATTTATAAGAGAGAAATACACAACTCCAAGAAGTTTTTTTTGTTTTGTGTCCTTGTTATTTTTCTTACACGAGAGATTCAAAGAAAAGAAAAATAGATAAATATTTTTGAATATTAAGGGGCCGTCCTGCAAGCGTTTTTCATTTGATGTTTTTCGAAAAGAAAAATGAAAATGAAAACAGTGTTTTTGGTTTCAATTTCGAAATCCAAAAACGCGTCTGGTAAAATATGCTGAAAGCTGTATTCTAAAAATGAAAACGGGAAAAACGCGTCTGGTAGGTTAACCGAAAAATATCAAAAACTGTAATTTTTCTATTTTTTTTTCTATTTTAATTTTTTAAATTGAATAAAAAGTTGAAACTAATTAATGCACGGTGTGTATAAAACTATCTAGAGGGGGGGTGAATAGATTTTACGCTTTTTACCCAATTTTTCGTGTTAGTCAAAATTACGAAATTACCCTCAAGATAAAATAACCAAGCAAGTGTAATATGGTGCGGAAATTAAATTGACACTTGATTTTTACGTGGAAACCCTCACGGGAAAAACCACGGGCTATGTAAGTAAGCCACACTCGAACCTCGAATCTACTAAATGTGCAAACGATTACAACCTAATCCCGGTAGTAATCACACACCTACCTAATCCCGGTATGAGTGAACCTAGTCCGATTTTGCTTGCGATCTAAGCAACCTAATCCCGATTGCTACACACAAGACTTAGCTTCTCTTGAAGAGAATACAACCCTAAGTGAATATATGAAAATATCCAAAATGCAACATAGAGCAAGGGAAACCCTATATGCTTATCTAAGATGATTAATATGCAATTAAGAACAATCCTAGATATCAAAACTAAATGACATGTCAATTAGTTTAGCTAATCAATATCAAGCACAAAAACCTAATATGCTAGCACAATACAACTTCTCAAACATACATCATACTAATCTCAATCTTGTATTCAACAAATATAAAATCACATACAAGTAATTAAATTGAGATTGCTAGATAAGAGAAACACAAAATATGTAAGATATTAGTGAAAAGCTTACCAAGCAAAGTATGATGAAGAATCCATGCAAGATGTCATCTAGATGATCTAAGATGATGCTAGATGATGATTGATGATCATGGAAAAGGTGTTTGAGTAATTAAAAATGAGTTCTTGGAATTTTTCTTCTCTTTGAAAAATATCCTAAGTATGAAATCTGAATATGAACTCTTGTAATTGACCTAAGGTCAAAGTGGCATATATATAGGGGGCCAAAACAAAGTGTGGTCGTTTTGATAAGTTTGCCCACTATTTGCCTTGGGCGCTGTACGTAGGGCGCCATTGAACAGCGCCTGTACAGCGCCCTTGCTCTGTTTTCACGAGGAAACAGAGTGGCGCTGTACGTACAGCGCTCTGTACCGCGTCACGTACAGCGCCCCAACAGCGACCCAACAGCGACCGATTAAATCGATCAGGTCTGAACAGCGCTCAATGGGCGCTGTTCGTACAGCGCTTTTGTACAGCGCTATTGGGGGCGCCCAGTGCAAAAATGCAATCCTAAGTCTAAGCATGACAAGGCAATTGGATATGCAAGATGCAATCAAACTAACATGCAAGAAGAGATGTTAATGAGCATTAAGGCACACATAAAAGACACACAACATATAAGGATTAAACATATGCATGAGTTGTGAGTGTGTGCATCTATCTCTTCAAGACAAGTAAGCACTTAGAATATTACCTTTGGTGCTTGTCAATAGTGAGGTCTTCAAAAGGGCCTAAGCAATAACACAACATCTAAGCTACCCTTACAAAGCATCCCCACATGTGGTTTGATCACGAAATAAGCCAATTAAACACAACGGGAATCCTAACAAAAGTTGGTCAATAACTCATCACAGATTATCAACTAACTCATAATTAAAATAAAAAATTAATTTTTTACTAAATATAAAAAAATCTTAAGAAATCTCTGGTATCTTTCATGGACAACCCAGTTGGAGACCTTGAAGGGTCAATTCTCAACTCTTTGTCATGACATTTTAGGCCAACAATCAAGCTTGAATAGCAATGAACACTTTCCTGTTTATCGATGTCAATAATCTCATACTTAGATAGTTTCTCAAGTATTTTTCTGAACTTGGAGATCCACCAAGGTCTATAATTTGTCACAAGAAAAGAAATTGAACTTCCCCGTTAAATTCTCTTGAAGTTAAATACAATGGAATCACCAAGTCATCGAAATCATGAAAATGGTTTTCGAAAAACCCCCCAGTGAGAAAAGAATAGCTGGAACACACAATACCACAATACCCATGTTGAACACTTGAACACACAATACCTAGAAAAAAATTAGTACCGCAATACCCAAGTTTATCCAATCTTTTTCCGAGAAAAACTAATAAATATTTTAAATTCCATCCAATTAATAACTTTGTAAATGCAAATTATATAATAATTTTTTTACAAAGCCTGAATCAAACATTATACATATATTTTTTTTAAGTTCCAAATTATAATATTCTTCACAAAAATAAAACAAGAATTCACTGATCTGATCGGAGGTGGTGAGATCCTCCTCCAACGACACCAATTTGGCCAGATCGGCATCGCCAGAGGAGGATCTAACCTCCTTCGACATCGGCGACGAAGAAGAGAGGAGAGAAGAGAGAAGAAGAAGAAGAAGAAGAAGAAGAACTAACCTAAGTTAACGAAGGAGAGAAGAATGATTTAAAAAAAAAAAAAAAAACAAGTCTGTGTTTTTTTTTTTTTTTTAATTTGAAGAAGAAAGAAGAAAGAATGAAGAAGGAAGAAGAAGAAGAGTGGAGAAGATGAAGAAGATGAAGAAGATGAAAGAAAGCGGTGGAATTTATTTTTTTTATTAAAATAAAATATATGTTAATGATATGTGGCCTACTTATTTAATGGTATGGGACCTACTTCATATGGAAAACAAAAACAAATTCAAGAAAAACATCTTCTTTTTTTTTTTTCAAATTTTCCACTTTTAACACTGGTTTTGTTTTTCATTTTGTTTTTGTATTTTGAAAATAAAAGGAAAAATGGTTACTGAGCACAAATTCGAAATCGTATTTGGACAAAAATGAAAACATGTTGAAAAACGCCTGCAGGACAGGCCCTAAGCCTCTAAAGAATATTGTGAGATAGTCTCTCAATATTTTTCCATTTGTCTTAAGTGTTGAGTACACAACAAGTACTGAAGTTCAAGAATCGAATTTTCTATTCAATACCGAGATGCCCACTCCTCGGTTCTTTGGTGTTGGAGATTCGGTGTGGAAGAACTTGGTTCGAGGGAAACACGAAGATTCTACAGTGGATGAACTCGGTTCGAGCGAATCACGGAAAGTCTACAAGGGTAACGATTTCTTTCCCTATTGTTTACAGTTAAATATTAAAATCAATATAATCACAACGATCCGGCTAAAACATCTTTGTTTTTACGAAAAATTTTAAAAACCGGGCCCACCGCCCTTCCGTCGTGCGGATACTGATTCCGGTTCCCATAACCAACATATGATATAAACGTAGGAGTCATATTTATTGAATAAAATAACTACTTCTTTTATTAATGGATTTATAACATTTACAAATTACAAGCTTTAGGACATAAATCCCAACAGTTACTTGGACAAATGCTATTGAGAAGTAGAGCTTCAATTATAGGTTAATCTTGTCTAATTAGAGACTTAAATGTGAACTAGTTTTTCTTGAAATCTAGGTTTTCACGTGTTTGTGAGTTGTATTGTGATTAGCTTATTATCTAGGGCTATTTGTACTTTGATTGACTTTATTTTCATGATTGATAGCTTTATCATATGCTAGGACTCATTAGTTGAACAAATCTAGGATTAGCACATTTGATTTTGTATTTAGAGCTAATTAGGATTTAATTGATTAGTGTGTAAATACTTGCTCTAAATATTTGCTAGGGTATTCATTGATCGTATCTTGTGAATCTAGCATGTTTGTGTATGTTACTAATATCTTAAATATGTGCTTAATGTATATGATTGATTCAAGTTTTAGTTTCATGAATGAATCTAGGAATTAATGTGTTTAGGTGTTTCACATGTTCTAGGTTTTATTCATGTATAGTAACTAAACAATTTTGATTTATGATCTCACATTCTCTCACATGCTAATGTCTGTCTAGTTCCCATAGAATGTATTGATCTCATGTTCTATATTGAGTGCTTGTTTGCATTTGCATTCATTGATCACACAAGAAAGTCCTTGTAAAAGGCATGAAGTCTTGACTAGGACAAGTGGTTTGGATAGCCAAGTAAGAAGTCTTGACTAGGATCAGGGAGTTCCGGATAGTTAAGCAAGAAGTCATGGCTAGGATCGGGGAGATCCAGATAGCTATGTCATGTGACCGTTTGTGCATAACAAAATACGTTTTTATGTGATCGTTTTGAAAATCGAGTTTGACCATTAGAAAATCCTTTTAGGATGTAAAGATTAGTAGTAAGAATTCGTTCCACAGGGAATTACAGTAATTAGTTGAATAAATTAACTAGTCCTAAATGCAATTAAGCAAATCATAGTAGGTGGATAGTGTGTGGTTTGAGAAACCACCAATCGTGCATAAAAAGTAAATGTAACTAAAAGGGGTGATATGAAAAATAGAAAGCTCAACAATCTAGATAAGAGTAATGGATGTAAACAATTAAGATAGATGTTAGGGAATTGATGGATTAGCAAGTGGGTATGGGTAATGCTTTTTAAGCCACTTTAATGGATCAATCTCTATATGTTAACCATTTGTTTTCTAGGATATGTTTAGGTCATCACTATGAACTATAAATATCTTCCCACTAAAATGCCTAATCGATTAAGGAAAGGGGGTCTAGGTGGGATTGGTTGGTTACAAATCAAGGTTTAGATTAGTGTGGTTGATATACCCTCTACTAATCTATCATATTCATTGGATTCTTAATCACACAAGGTTGTCAATCCAAGGATGATTGCATAATATATTATTCTAAACAAGATTATAATTAACAAGTTGTTATACAAGTCAATCACATAGTGAATAGAATCTAATGATAAAATAAATAGAACACAAATAGAGATTCAATACAAAAGCTTAAGCAAATACCCACAACCAAATGTTCCTCACTTCTATCTCCTAGATTAGGGGTTTAGTTACACATAGTTACAATCGAATAGAAAGAAAGTAATGGATAAAGAAATCACCCTCGGGCCTCCTTCTTTAATGCTTGCTCCTTTCTTTCCTTAGATGCTCCTAATGCAAAGAGTGGTAGAAGAGGATGTGTCTAGATAGGTGGGTGTCTAATGGTAAGTGACAAAGGTATTGGGATGTAGAAAATGAGAAGAGAGGAATGGTTGAGTGAAGTAATCAAGATTCAGTGTTGAGTGTTGGATGGAAAAGATGGTTCAAGATTAGAAATGGAGGAATTTGAGAGGGGAATTATGGTGATCCTAGGTTGAAAAGAGGATTCTAGGATGATATGTAAAAGTTGGTGTATTTATATGCTAGGAAAACTAGGGTACAAAATAGGCATGAAATGACAAGTGAAACTAATACGCGGTGTGTACTAATATAAAGCTAGAGGGGGGGTGAATAGATTTTATCAAATATTACCCAATTTTCGCATGCAAGTCAATTTGACGAAAATGCCCCTAACTAATCAAAATAATATATCAAGTGTAATATGTGCGGAATTTAAATAACACAAGATATATACGTGGAAACCCAACCACTGGGAAAAACCACGGGCTGTATAGTGCGCCACACTCGGAACTCGAAATCACTAATTGAAATGAAGTTTACAACCTATGTAGACCTCGTCTAACACTCCGGTCTGTAACCCCTCACTTCTACCCAGCGGGCCTTTATTAGCAACCCTATTCCAATTTGCTTGAGGCCTAAGCACTCTTAGCCCCAAGACTTACTTCTCAATGAAGAGAAACAACCTAAGTGAATATGTATGAATATTCAAAATGCAAATTAGAGCTAGGTTACTCTATATGCTTATCTAGGATAATGAATTTGCAATTAAAACAATCCTAGATATAAATGGCTAGATGACATGTCAAATAGCTTAGCTAATCAAGATTAATTAAAAACCTAATTAACTATCACAATACAACACCCAATCATTTTCATCACAAATAATCTCTAACTTGTATCTAGTATATAATCAAAAGCATACAAGTAATTAAAGAGATGTATTAATATGGAAAACACTAAAGAGATATGAAATTAGTGAAGAACATACCAAATAAGATGTGATGATTCAAAACCATGCATGGATCAATTCTATGGAGGCATAGAAGATCAAATATGAAATTTGATGCAAAAGTGGTTTGATTTGAGTGGTTAAAGGTGAGTTCTTGATTTGATTTTCTCTCAAATCTCTCTTTCTCTCTCAAGAATAAGGAGCCTCTCTCTCTAGGGTTTGATTTTGTGGCTCTACCCTCAAAATGATGAGAAAGATATGTATTTATAATGCCCAAATGAAACTATGTCGTTTTGGAAGAAATGGAAAAATTATGGGCATTTTCGCGGTACTCGCGTCAGTGCAGCAACTCAATATTCGAGCGCTTCGAAACATGACCAAACGACATCGAAACCTTTCATATGATATATCTTTGGAAAGGTATGGATGTCTACTTTCTACTAGTTTTTACAGAATGGCATTTTGATGTCTGTAGAAAAAGTTATGGTCAATTGAGTGACCAAAGGTCAGAAACGGACAACAACAGAGTTGCCCTGTTTTGGTTGTAACTTTGGAGATTTTAAAACCAATCCAAACGGTCATGAAATATTACGAATAATATACCGTTGGAAAGGTATGGGTGTCTAGTTTGTACAGAAATTTTCAAAACTCATTTTGAAGCTTTGTGTAAAAAGTTATGGTCACAAGACCATGCAAAGGTCAGTTTTGAAAACACTTAAAACATTGAAATCCAATCTTTTAAAACTAGACACCTTACTCCAATCAACCAAACCAAAACTACCACTTATCCAAGAGAAAAATGAACCTTCTCAAGTGGTCAACCATCGCGCTAAGACATGCACACCCTCGTGCAAGCGCGGACGTTTCCGATCACACAAATGGAAACAAATTACACCATACTTAAGACTAATCATGAAGTGCAAGTGTGGGTATTGAATGCATCCTAATGCCTATCATGTCATGGCATTTCATAGAACAAGATGCAATCAATTTAATGCAATAAGAGATATTGAATAATCAATAAAGCACAATGCACACAAAATATAAACGCAACATTCAAGAATAAGAGTTATGCATGTTGTGTGTGTGTGCAACTATATCTCTTCAAGGCAAAGTAAGCACAAGATATATACCTTTTGTGCTTGTCCTCTTGAGGTCTTGGAAAGGGTCTTTGATCTTCAACTAATCACCTAGACTACCCTTACAACCAAACCCCAACATGTGGTTTGCCCACGAAATAAGCCAATCAACTAAAGGGAATCCTTACAACAAGAATACCCCTCTTGAATGCCAACACTTGCAGTCCAACGCTGGAATTCCTACGTTGTCGTTGTGAGCGTCGTGGTTGGCAAATAGCGACACTAAACGGCGACACACACACCTGATCGTTTTCTTCTCTATCACCATTGTGTCATTGTGGCGACAATTTCAAACGCTGGAATTCCTACACTGTCGCGGTTTGGCTCAAGAGCGACACCATCAAAGGGCGACACTCACACCTGATTGTTTTCCTCTCTCTCGCCGTTGTGTCGCTATAGTGACAATGTCCAAAGTTGGAATGCCAACGCTAGAATGCCTACATTGTCGCGGTGAGGTCAGAGCGACACCATCAAAGGGCAACAATACCCTGTTTTCCCCACTTTTATTGCACTTTTTGTACCAAATTCCTCTTCTTCTTTGCAATTGCTCTTGTGACACAAATAACCTGAAACGCTTGATTAACGTTGTTAAAACACGGGGAAATGCCCGAGAATCAAGCATAAAGAGAAGCAAATGAGAGCCAAAATCATACCAATTTTGGTTCAATCACTATGCAGGGGAGGCTTTCTAGAGGCATAAGTGTCTTAGATAGAAAGTTGACTATGACATTGGTAGTCCCAGGATATTGATTAGACATAGAGTCCAATAGAGAGTGTTTCATGGGTTGTTCACTCTTGAGGAATTTCTAATCTATCAATGGTGTTAAGTAGACATAGAATCCAATAGAGAGTGTTTTACACTTTTGAGGAATTTCTAATCTACCAATAGGGTTTAGTAGACATAGAGTCCAATAGGGAGTGTATCATGAGTTGGTCACTTTTAAGGAATTTCTAATCTATCATCCCATAAATATAGTTCCCAATAGTTGTGGATTCAACCCGTGGATGTTTTTTCTTCAAAGGATTTACCACGTTAAAAAATCTCTTGTGTTAATTCTTCATATCTCTACCTTTTATATTTGTATATGTGTATGGTTGAATCTTGTTTCATAATCTTCACTTCTAGATATCTTTGTAAACAAGATTATGTAAAATGTAGGATGCAAGCACTCCATTTGATCAAAGTTGTAAATATCATTCTTTTGTATATTGACTTATTTGTATATAATCATATCTTGATTAGTACTTATACATATTGGGCATAATTGTGAATACAAGTATTCTTTGTTTTTAGTTTTAATATAATTCATTCACTTGCAACTTGTAGACTTGATTGACAATGATTTATTGAAAATGCTTTTCAATTGTCTACTCATGTTTTATATTGTTTAAGTGTTGTGAAATTTCCCTCAATGTAGTAGTGAAATATACCTAGAGGGGGGGTGAATAGGTATAGGCTCCAAATTCTTCCAATTAAAAATAATGCGGAAAATTACAAGGCAAATGCACACTTGATTAGATTTAGCAAAAGAATTGATTACACTAAGACAAGAGTAAATCAATTTACAAGATATGCAATCAATGTAATATATGGAAGATAAAGAAAAGTAAAGCAAAAATTGAACACAATGATTTTAACGTGGTAAAACCTCAATGAGGAAACATCCACGGGTTGATACCACAACCACCGGCAAAGCAATCCACTATGTGAAAAAGGACTTACACACTCAAGCTATCACTCATGATATCCGCTCAAGCTATCAACTCCTAATCTACCCTCGGGCTAGTGAATCACCAAGCCTACTTCCTATCCGAGATGTGTCCTACACCTCTAGAAAGCAACTTCCTATCCAAAACGCTCACGTCTCTAGGAAGATTTCTTGCTTGCCTATCCGGATCCTCCCGACCCTAGACAAGACTTCCTTGCTTGATTATCCGAGTCCTCCCGACTCTAATCAAGGCTTCCTTGCTCTATCCACAAAGCTTCACTCACTTTGCTAGAGACTTCAACCTAATGCAAGGCTATGATCTAAAGTGATGCAAATGATGCAAGCACAATCAAATTAAGCTAGATGATCAATCAAGCAAAATGTACATGTTCAATGATAGTCTAGAATATGATTTCAAAACACAATCACAAAAGTTATCTAGAAATCAAGACATGCAAATCAATAAGAACAAAGGTATCAATATTCGATTTAGCACACTAAAAACCTAGTTCTTAGATCATGAAATAAAACATAGAAAATAACATGAAGCACATCACATATATGTTTTCTAGAATCAATTTCATGATAAATCAAGTTTAGCACATATATGTTCAAAACACATTACAAAGCTAAAACTCAATTAACAAATGATCAAATAACCCTAGTGTTATAGGGGTTTTTCGTCAGCATGACACGTCAGCAAAGATAGCGGGTAATACGGAAATATAGTGATTCCACGTCATAAAAAGTCAAATGTGGGACACGTTATCAAAAGGGTCAACATGAATGCATGACATCACCATATGAGGGGCCATCTGTAGATGGAATATGGTTGGCTAAAGACCTGTTCGGCCAAGGGTTTCAATCAGCCAAGTCTACTCGGCCAACATTCCACTCGGCTAGAAGTCTACTCGGCCAAGTGTGCTCGGCCAAGTGTGCTCGGACAAGAGTCTACTCGGCCAACATTCCACTCGGCCAACATTCTACTCGGCCAACATTCCACTCGGCTAGAAGTCTACTCGGCCAAGTGTGCTCGGCCAAGTGTGCTCGGACAAGATTCTACTCGGCCAAGTCTGCTCGGCCAAAAATCAGTACTTAGCCAAAAACGGGAAATACAGCCTTACCAAGATAGGCCATATCAAGAAGAGATCTGCACAGATACGGAATTTTAGGATAATATTCCAATAAGGAAATATCCCTATTTCCTCTCCAGTACTAGAGAAATCTAATCAAGAAAGAACTGTAAGCTTCTAGAAGGATACACACCAAATAGGAAATGGGTCCTAATTTATCTACTCTACAAGAATCCTACAAAGACTCTAATTAATGAGTCCGCCTTTTATACGACAGAAACTAGGGCAACCCTAGATCAAACCCTATAAATACATCAATGTATTCATTATATCGGGGGGATGATCATAAGCAATTATTTGAGAGAATGCGAGTATTGAGTGTGTAATCCTTATATTCATAGTGGATCACTTCTCGCCGTCACCGGCACCGTGGATGTTTCCCCGCCTTGGGGTTTTACCACGTAAAATATGTGTTATGCTTGCTCATCTTTTATTTTTCTACTTTCATTACGTTTGTCTTCAGGTTTCACCAACCTAGATCGTTGACCGGTTGACTATCGAAAAATCACCGTCAACACCTAGCATGTGATCTAACATACTTCTTAACAAATTTCATCAATCAAATTGAAAGAATCAATAGTTGATCAAAGATGAAATTGAAAAAGAAGAAGTTGAAAATCCAACACTGACCACGGACTGGAAATGGACCAGCTGAGAAAAATGCCGAAGTCAACTGCCTCTGGAAATGCTTGGGGTTTGTAGCTCTCTTCGAGACCAACAATTTTGGTTTTTGAATCGAATGATTTCGAGTTCGTATGAGAGAGATATGATCAAAACAAGTAAACGAAAATTGTTGAAAAACTGATGCGGGAATTCAAGTGTTCTTGAAAAAATTGCATAAGTGTGGAGGGAAGGAGGTTTGATTAAAAGGAGGGAAAAGGAGAGAATTTCCGAGCAAATCACGTGCTGCCACGTCAGCACCCCGTGGGGGGCATGTGGGGCCCACGGGAGCAGAAGGCTCCCTTGCCCGTGGGGCCCACGGCCTCCCACACGGGCTGGCCAAGTGGCCACACGTGATTTGCACACCTCTCGCGCGCTCCCTCGGTTCGTTGCCCCATATCTTGAGCATCCGACCTCCGATTTTGAATCCGTTTTTGGATTACGAACCGTGACTCCCTCACGCACGACTACGACTACTCAACATTGAAAAATGGTTGAGAAATCATCTCGGAATCTGATGATGAAGTCAACACAACAAATGAGAACGAAAAGTAGCATAGTCAACTTGTTTGGACTCGAAACCTTATGAATGAGTAACCGAAACGACCGGAACTCGATAAGGCATTAAATAAGAACATGTTCAAGTCCTAAACACAAAATACGAAAACAAATAAACACATATTCACACAAACATGCCATATCAAAGAGATAGTCACAAAGCATGCAATTTCACAATGTTTGTCAATACAAGATCAATGCATGAGCATGCTATGAAGTGTGTGAATGTGTTATACCAAATGTTTGAACCACGATGCAGGGACACACATGTATGAATTGTGTGTGTGTGCGCTAACGCCTTGCAAGAGGGTGGAAGTCAAGTTTTACCTTTGACGATTTTCACCTCTTGAAGACGACTTTTGCACTAGACGTTGCTCTTCACTCTTTGAGCTTTCTTTCTTCAAATAATGTCCTAAGCAACAACTAATACAATCATAGAGTGTTTTGCAATGGAATCAAGCCAATACAAATAGTGAACCTTACATGTTGTGATTTAAGCTATCTAGATGGACAAACTTTGTTCGTTTCAAGGGATTGAAAAGGGCATAAAAGCTATAGAATGAATGATCATGACACTCTATGTCCATTTGATGAATGAATTCACAATGCAAGAATGATTCTAGTCTAATAACTCTAAAAAATAATTTTCTCATAAGAATGAAAGATCTCTCAAAATAGCACAAAAGCACTGTAGAAAATCTAAGAGAACAAGAATATATATAGGCCAAAAAACCTAAGAGTTTATTTCCAAAAAGGAAACCTCATTCATATCGATTCCAGCATCTTTAGAAAAAGAAAGTCCACTATCCTAAAAAGAAATTTGATTTTTCCATTTAAAAAATAAAAATCAATTTAAAAGTTCAAAATATATTTTTCGGAAAACCGGAAAATGTTTTGGAAGAGAAAACGTGAAACGGAGTGCATGATGACCGGTCCACTCGCTTGGAGCAGCTAGACAGTACTCGAGCCATTCTTAATAGGCACCACGCCCGCTTGTGGCGGTTAGGCACACTTCTCAGCTCACTCCTAACAGGCACCAACAACCCTTTCCTTGTGTATCATCAGTCTAGCACGATGAATTCAACCCAAACACTTTCGAGACCTATCAAATAATATACGGTTGGAAGTCTATGTTTAAAAATAAAAATCTGATGTTTTGTAGAGCATTTTTTTCATCCCTATATTCTATCTATTTAATATGATATATTTCTTTATAACGATAAGATTGAGTTTCTATATCACACTTTATTTTCATAAAAATTATTTATCTATAACTAGGCGCAAGCGCGGTTTAGTTCAGTTATGTTTGGTTTTGGCCAAAACCATATTGAACCGATATATTTTCAATTTTTGAAAACATGAATCAGTTTGAACCATTTTAGACCCTAAAATTGAATTGAACCGAACACCTTTATCTCAGTTCGGATCAGTTCAGTTCGTTTCGGTTTTGGACCTATTGGATTTTTAGGGTTTTTTTTGAAAGGAATAATGAATTCCCGTTTACGCGTGCGTGTCTTTAAAAATATGACTTAGAGGGTGTGTGAAAGGGTTGTTAATCCGTTATTACCAAATTTTCGGATTAGTCAATATTACAAATATAACCCCAATTCACAAAACAATAATCAAGTGTAATATGGTGCGGAAATATAAATGATACTTGATTTTTACGTGGAAACCCTCAACAGGGAAAAACCACGGGCTGGTAAGTGCGCCACACTCGAACCTCGAATCCACTAATTTGCTTGTGATCTAAGCAACCTAATCCCGGAAGCTACACACAAGACTTACTTTCTCAATGAAGAGAATAACACCCTAAGTGAATATATGAATTTCCAAATGCAACATAGAGCAAAGGAAACCCTATATGCTTATCTAAGATGATGAATATGCAATTAGAACAATCCTAGATATTAAAACTAAATGACATGTCAAATAGTTTAGCTAATCAAGATTAAGCACAAAACCTAATTAGCTATCACAATATAACTTCTCAAACATTCAACACACTAATCTCAAACTTGTATCAAAAAATATGTGAAAATCATACAAGTAATAAATTGAGATTGCTTGTTAAGAAAAACACAAAATATGTAAGATATTAGTGAAAAGCTTACCAAGCAAAGTGTGATGAAGAATCCATGCAAAAAGACATCTCGATGATCAAAGATGATGCTAGATGATGATTGATGATCATGAAAAGGTGTTTGAGTAATTAAAAATGAGTTCTTGGAATTTTTCTTGTCTTTGAAAAATATCCTAAGTATGAAATCTGAATATGAACTCTCTTAATTGACCTAAAGTCAAAGTGGCATATATATAGGGTGTCAAGATGATGTGTGGTCGTTTTGATAAGTGACACCACTAATTTGCCTTGGGCACTGTACGTAGAGCGCTGTACGTAGAGCGCTTCTGTATAGCGCCTGTACAACGCCAAGAAATTGATCTTCTCGGGTCAGAGATGGGTGCTGTATGAACAGTGCTTCTGTACAGCGCTCGTACAACGCCTCTTCAAAATGCATTAGACCTGATGCATTAAAATGACCATTTATCCATCAGGTCATGTGGGCACTGTTTGAACAGCGCCTCTGTAGAGCGCTCTGAACAATATCGACCTAATCCCGGCCAATATCCCTCTACCACTACCCGCAGGCCTGTAAAAGTGGACCTAGTCCAATTTGCTTATGTGACCACCTAATCCCGGAGTACGACCTAATCCCGGTCTATCACACAAGACTTACTTCTCCGAAGAGATCAACACCCTAAGTGAATATGCAATGATATCCAAATATGCAATATAGAGCTAGGGTACTCTAGATGCTTACCTAGGATTATATGATGACAATAAAATCAATCCTAGATATGAAAATAGCTATATGTCATGGCATACAACTTTAGCTAAGTAAAGGATAACCAATCCTAGATACAAAGCTATCACAAATAACCCACAAACATTCAAAAGATTAACTAGTTGATTAAAAAACAATCTATCAACCTAGTTATAAATAAATCACACAAGAATGTTTATGGCATAGCTTTTAGGCAATAAAGACCTAATCAATTAAGCTATCAAAAATAATCTCAATCATATAATGAGATTAATTAGCTAGATATAAAATAGGCATGAAAACCTAGTTAACATAAATAACCCAATCAACACATAATCTCAATCATGTATGTAGAAATTACTCAAAGAACATACAAGTGATAAAAGAGATAAATTGATAAGTAAAAACACTAATTATGTAAGATAAAAGTGTTCAACAAATCATACCATGTGTGTTGAAAAAGACCCATGCATTAGCATATACTAGATGAACCTAGATGATGCCTAGATGATGATTTGTGCATGTGGGAATGAGTTTAGAGAGATAAATATGTAATCTTTAAGCTTTTTCTCTCAAGTCTCTCTTTCTCTCTCAAGAATATGCAGCCTCTCTCTCTAGGGTTTGATTTTGTGGCTCTGCCCTCAAAATGATGAGAAAGATATGTATTTATAATGCCCAAGTGAAACTATGTCATTTTGGAAGAAATGGAAAAATTATGGGCATTTTCTCGGTACTCGCGTCAGTGCAGCAACTCAAGATTCGAGCGGTTCGAAATATGACCAAACAATATCGAAACCTTTCGTATGATATATCGTTAGAAAGGTATGGATGTCTAATTTCTACTCGTTTTATAGAATGGAATTTCAATGTCTGTAGAAAGAGTTATGGTCAATTGAGTGACCAAAGGTCAGAAACGGACAACAACAGAGTTGCCCTGTTTTGGTTGTAACTTTGGAGATTTTAAAACCAATCCAAATGGTCATGAAATATTATGAATAATATACCGCTGGAAAGGTATGGGTGTCTAGTTTGTACAGAAATTTTCAAAACTCATTTTAAAGTTTTGTGTAAAAAGTTATGGCCACAAGACCATACATAGGTCAGTTTTGAAAATCATTTAAATCATTAAAATCCAATCTCTTAAAACTAGACATTTTACTCCAAAAAACCAAACCAAAACTACCACTTATCCAAGAGAAGGATGAGACCTTCTCAAGTGGTCAACCATCGTGTTAAGACATGCACACCATCGTGCAAGCGCGGACGTTTCCGATCACACAAACGGAAACGAATTACACCATAATTAAGACTAATCATGAAGTGCAAGTGTGGGAAGTGAATGCATCCTAATGCCTAAACATATCATGGCATTTCAATGAACAAGATGCAATCACTTAAACATGCATGAATAGAATTCATGGCTTTGCATCCTAATGCCTAAACATGTCATGGCATTTCAATGAACAAGATGCAATCAAATAAACATGCAAGAAGAGATGTTAATGAACATTAATGCACACCAAGAAGAAACACAACATACAAGATTTAACCATATGCATGAGTTGTGAGTGTGTGCAACTATCTCTTCAAGACAAGTAAGCACATAGAGTTTTACCTTTGGTGCTTATCAAAAATGAGGTCTTCAAAGAGCTTGAGCAATAACAACAACACCTAAGCTACCCTTACAAAGAACCCCAACATGTGGTTTGTCCACGAAATGAGCAAATCAACAAATGGGAACCTTACATTTTTTTTTTTAATTTTATGTTTTTTAATTAATTTATTTTTTGTGAAGAGGAGGGTACAGCATATAGCTAGAGATGAATGTTCAGACGGTTTCATGCACCACTCTACTTGTAATAGCCTAATAGGGTTTCGTTTTTGATTACAAATGGTATTATAAGAAAAAAAAAAAATTGATAAGCACAGCAAGCAAATAGCAAACTCAGGCATCACCTAGAACCCAAAAATCTGAAACTTTCCTTGCACAATACTAAAAGAATGCTATGCAGATTTATTGCTTTAATTATTTTTATGGTCCACACACCCATTATTCATCATCTCTATTTGTTAGGCTTATAGTTTGTGTTGGTATTAATTCCATATCAAAACGTGTTTCTCTTGTAATGTTTAGTGGTTCATATATTGAAGATTTAAGAAGACGAAGAATGTCTCAACCACAATTCTTGCAAGAAGCCGGCATTAAAGAGATATGTGATTCATTGATCATCAAAGGTAATATAAGACCTCATATCTCTTACAAGGCTAGGCACACACACACACATGACATCCTTGTGTGTTCCTTCATGGTTAAACATCATTGATATAACACATTCACATACTTGATAATATATGCTCATGTATTTATACTATCTTGACAAACTTTGCTTATTGCATGTTCTAGGACTATGTCTAGGGAATAGCATATGTGTGTGTCTTTGTGTTTGTATGTTTCTGTATTTTTGTATTTGGACTTGAATATGTTCTATTATGATTCCTTATTGAGGTCCGTTCATTTCGGTTACTCATTCATAAGGTTTCGAGTCCAAACGATGTAGCTACGCAACTTTTCGTTCTCATTCGTTGAGTTGTCTTCATCGTCGTTTTCCGAGATGATTTCTCAACCATTTTTCAAAGTTGTGTAGTCGTCGTTGTGCGTAAGAGAGGTCACGGTTTGTAATCTGAAAACAGATTCAAAATTGGAGTTCGGATGCCCAAGATACGGCTGAAGAACCGAGGGAGTGCGCGAGAGAGGTGAGTGGCCGTGAGGCCACTTGGCCCACGCCGTGAGGGAGGCCGTGGGCCCCACGGCCAGAGGGGCTCTCTGCCCCCTGTGAGGCCCACACGCCCCCCAAGGCCTGGGGTGATGTGGCCTCACCTGATTAGCCCGGAAACTCCTTCTCTCTCCTCCTTTTATTTCCCTCCTCTCTCTCCATTTGATTTTCAAGAAGAAAAATTGCAATATTCCCGTCAGTCTTCTCCTCTGAATTTTCTCATCTTCCAAACATCATATCTCCCTCATCCGGAGTCGGATTTGAGTGATTCGAATTGGAGAACGTTCGTAATTGAGTCCTCTATCATTTCCAAGTGGTTTGGTGGCTGTTTGATTGATTTTTCTGGTGGTTCCACATAGAAATCCGAACTAGCTATTGAATCAAAGGTATTGGACTTATCTTTGGGATTTCTTTCTTTTTAACCTTCAATTTGCTTGGGGTTTCTTCTTCTATATGTATGTTTATGTTTGATAAAAGCTATTGAGAAAGATAGCTTCATAATCATTCTAATTGAAAGTCAATTTATAGACAAATGTGGATTAGTTTCTATGATTCTAGGTTTTTCACATGTTTGTGAGTTGTATTGTGATTAGAATGGCATCTTAGGTTGTTTATAACTTGATTGAATCAATTTTGTGATAAATGACCTTGAGATTTGATTTGATCCTTTGATTGATGAAATCTAGGATTATTGTATTTGTATGTGCTTTAGAGAAATCTAGGATTTGATTGATTTATATCTTGAATCCTTGCTCTATATTTTTGGATAGAATATTGATTGATTAAATCTCATATATCTAGCATTTTATTGTATGTTGATTGTATCTTGAACTTGTACTTCATGAATATATTTTGATTCAAGTGTTGTATGTGTGAATGAGACTTTGAGCTTATGTGTTTGATGTTTCACATGCTTTAGATTTTATTCTTGTGTTTTGCATCTAGACTTTATTACTTGTGGTATTACATGTTTAGGTCTATTTGTACCATAGAATGTATTGATCACATATTCTATGTTGATTTGATTGTTTGCATCATTTGCATTCACATGATCACACCAGGAAGTTCTTGTAAAAGGCATGAAGTCTTGGTTAGAGTCGGGAATGACTTGGATAGCCAAGCAAGAAGACTTGCCTAGAGTCGGGATGACTCGGATAGGTAAGCAAGAAGTCATGGCTAGAGTCGGGAGGACTCGGATAGTCATGCATGTGAGGCTCCCTAGAGGCAATAGTGCCTTGGATAGGGAGTCGGCTATTATATTGGTAGGCCTAGGCGTATGGTTAGACATAGACTCCAAAAGAGCGGGGTATACGAGAGGTGTATACACTCTTGAGGAATTTCTAATCTTCCATCTATGTTGTTTTTGTGTGTTGTCCAATATATGGTGGTTTCGCATCATTGATGGATCTCATACTTTCCAATAGGGTTAGGTAGACTTAGACTCCACTAGGTTGGGTGAGCTAAAGATTGGTCACTTTGTGGATTCTCTATTTTTATCATCCAATATATATAGTACCCTAATGATTGTATTTCAACCCGTGGATGTTTCCTCCTTGGAGGTTTTACCATGTTAAAAAAATCTCTTGTGTTAATTCTTCATATCTCTATCCTTTATATGTTATTTGTATATGTTATTATCTTGTTTCATATTACTCACTTGTGATGTATAGTGAAGCAAGTATTTGTAAAGTGTGATTTGTGAATTCATTCTTTAGATCACTTTTGTATATTTGATTCTTTTGTATATTGTAATTTTTGTATAGTGATATTTGATTACTCTTGTAACTCGTTGAACATCTATTGAAATACAAGCTTTATTTGTTGTTGTGTTTATTTGTTTTTTATACCTCACACAACTAGGTGATATACTTAGACCTTATGCACATGATTATATTCTCATATTGTCTATGTATGTCTTTCTTGGTTTATTTTGTTGTGTGTAAGGCTACCTTAAGGGACAAACGAGAGTTTGTTTAAGGGATTGGAAAAAGGTGTAAAAACCTATTCACCCCCCCCCCCCCCCCTCTCCCCTCTCTAGGTATGCCTTAAGCAATTTAACTACGTTTGTATACTTTCACTATTTCTGTTCTATACAATGAATAAAAATTTATAGTATAGTTTGTCGGTTCGGTTCGGTTTTGGAGAAGTTTGGTTCAATTTTGGATAACCGAAACCGAAACCGAAACCGAAACCGAACCGAAATCAATTTAGGTTTCAAAACTGAAACCGGTTTGAACTAAATTTTCATTATAAGCGAAAATTAATTTTTTTTCCTATCAATTATTATTAAATAGCTCACTTCAAAAAAAAATAATAATAATAACATTTTTTTTTTTATACTATCTATCTAGACCAGATATTTTTGAAGTTTTTTTTTTTTTGCCTTTGGTATGATTTAAGCCACTGACTTGGGAGCAGTGTTCTAGAAATCGATCACCTAGGCCGATTAATCGGTTCAATTCAGCTAGTCAGCGGGTTACTAAGGCGAAAAGGCCAAAATCGACCTCATTCCACGGTCTTTGACTAATCGGACAAGTCAGCGATTAATCGGCAAGTCAGCTAGGCGGGGTCAAAGCTGTTGACCTCGACTAGCATGTTTTTTTTTAAAATAAAATAAAATAAAAATAATAATAATAACGGTTAAGGATTTTGGGCAATTTGGGTGTTTAGGGTTGAGAAAATTTGATTTAAGGATTTTGGTTTATGAGAAGATTTGGGAATTTTTCTTAATAGAGGGTTGCTGTTTGGTGAAGAAAGAGCAAGGAATTGAGTTTTGTTTTAATGGAGATTTGATTTTAGGTGAAGAAAGAGCAAGGAAATGGTGTGTCGTTTTAGTGGAGAGATATGAAGAGATAAGAATGATTGAAATGATGAAGTTGCAAGGATTGTGGTCTGAAGAGAAGCGAAAATTATATAGGGGGTGTTGGAACTCAAAATGACCATGTTTTGAGGATGATTTTATTCTTCCAAAAAGACATCATATTATAGCTCTTAAAATTAGGATAGATGGATCAACTCTTGGAAAATTGGGTCATCACTGGTGTTAGGGTCGAAAATGAACCTTCAGGGTGTGAGACTTACGGGGTTAAAGCACTTAAAAATTACCGAAAGTAAAATAATGAAGCAAACTGTAATTTTATTAAATAGAGTAGAAGTAAATTCCCACTTCTAAAGGGGTTACACAATATTCTGTTCTTTTGAGGAATGAGAAGTGAAAGTTGAAAAAATTGTGTCTAATGGTAAAAATGAGGGTTTATATAGCCCAGCCTCTGACATCTCGGGCACGTGTCGAGGGCTCAGTGGTAAGGTCCAACAGCTGTCTCTGCGCGGTCAGGTACGATTCCACCATGAATGATGACATCAGATTGTATCTTCGGTATTACCTTGTCGGTAGAATGGACGTCCGAATGAAAACAGTATTCGGGGATTAACTCCGATACTTATTATCGGGCGTAATATTGTGAGGACAGGGGGAGTAATCGGAGTTAGTTGAAGCTCACAATCGGGTACAACAGTTCCCCCTCGAGCACAGAAGTCGGTATGCAAGACCGGTTGTGGGCTCGAAATCGGAGTCAACTGCCAATACCGGACGTTCGTTTAGGGCCATTTCAATCGAGGTTGGCCCATGCCGCGGCTAATGAGTGGATAACACGTGGCTTGAGAAGAAGGGGCGGCGGACAGGTGTCGCTTTGTGAGACGGAGATTCGTGGCGCTTCGTTTCCCGCGCTAAGGGCCCTTATAAATAGTGATGTAGGGTCACATATGACTCCCTATTTGTGTTTTCTTAATTGATCAGAGCGTTTTCGGTACCTGCAGGAATTCAAGGAGAAGGAAGGAATAGGTTAGTCTCCGAATATAACTACCTTACTACGTACTTGATAGGTATCTGCCAACTTCCTACGATGGTTTGTAAAGCTGGGACTTCGAGCCCCATAATGTCGTCTAGTTCAAAGTCGGGATCCTCAGAGTCTACATCGGGTAGAGTTTCTGTAGGGAGCAGCACCAGGAGTGCTTTGGTGATGTAGATATACAGGATGCGGGGAGCCCGGAGGTCCAACAAATGCCAAGAGGTGATCGTGCCCAAGGACCTGTAGTTGGTCTTGGCCCGGGCGAGTGCTGGGAGGGATACAACTCCGAGGAATTCGTTCGGGATGAGATAGATCACACGAGGTTTGCGATAAACCTTATACGGGAAAATAAGATCGATGCAGCGAAGCTTAACCGGCTGGTGACGGAATTCTCGATTCCCCGTTCAGTGCGTGTTAGAGTTCCCAGTGAGGGGGAAAGGGCGAGTAATCCCGAAGGGGGCTCTATGGCTTTCCATCCCACATTTCTAGAGATTGGGGCTAGATTGCCGCTGCAGCCCTACATTCGGAGGGTGTTGAGGGAGATAGGAATTGCTCCGGCTCAGTTAAATCCGAATGCTTGGAGGATAGTAATCGGGATGTACTCCTTATGGCGGAGTATGAAATATCCTGCCCCCACATTCAGGGAGATTGGACATTGCTACAGCCTATACTCCCATAAATCTGGGGGAGATGGCTGGTGGGCTCTTGCTTGCCGTGACAAGCAAGACGGCGAACCTCTGATCACCGGGCTTCCATCTTCCAACAAGGAGTGGAAGAAGACTTGGTTCGTCTGTCGAGGTGACTGGGGCAAAGACTTGCAGCTCGGTGGTCGTCCTCAGAGGGTTCGCTCAGTGTTCAATATCCCAAGTGTTTGGGGCCTCCTTAGGTTTATTTTCGGTATTCATTTGTTATGCCTCGTTTTACTGTGTTCATTAGTGTGTTCTTTTTGCAGCTCCGTGGGAACGCGTCGCTTTCGAGGAGTTGTCCAAGATTGAGCGGAAGCACGTTTCGGATGCTTGGAGAGTGTCCCCAGAGAGAAGACACGTGGATTTCTTGCTAGACGATCGGAGGCTTCACGAGCTTGGTTTCAATGTAGATCTTACGGAGTCCAGGAAGCGGAAGGTCGAAAAAACCTTATCAAAGAAGAGTAAGTACTGTTTCGGTGTTATCGTCATTTATTTTTCAGCTTCTGATTCTCAAACTAACATCATCTATTCATCGTTTTTTACGGGAGCAGGAAAGATAACCGAGACGACGAAGGAGAGGATGGCCGATAAAATGAAAAGCGGTGCTGACAAGCGGAAGGAGGGAAAGGAAGATAAGAGGAAGAAAAGAATGCTTCCCAAGGCTCCCAGTCTGATTGAGGAGGAGGAGGCATCCGAAAGCATTTCTCCTCTGAGGACTAATCGGACCGCGAGGTCCTTGGTTTCGGTTGCCACTGCTGGAACCGCAGCACAAGTTGCTAAAGCCATCCCCCTGACATCGGCGGTTCGTGATCCAGGTGGGGTCCTGGCCGAAAACGTCGAAATTTTAGACTCCGATAAGGAGATGCCACTTGGGACCCCCCCTTCGTGCAAATGTCCGAGATCCGATGATCTCCCCCCCGAATCGCTACAGGGATCCTCTGGAGTTGGGGTCCGGTTCGGGCACGAAGCCCATAAACCCTGAGACTGGCGTGGACTACCTGTGTGTTCACGGGAAGGATCTCCTACGGAGCGGAGAGATGTCGGGGTATGGGAAGAGGTCCAATGTCGACAGAATCCGACATGGGCAGGTGAACCTGCTGCAGGTAACATCCCTATAGGGGATCATTTTTAGTATATTTCGTCAAGTAGGTTATCTCGGATGATTAATCTGTTATTGGTTATCAGGCCATCGGTAATCACCTTCATATGGAGAAGAGGTACGAAGGCGCAAAGAGCAGGTATGAAAGAGTGCTGAAGGAGAAAGAAAAGGTGGAGGAGAGACTCCGGGAGTCCACGGCCATCGTGGATTCACAGAGGCTGATCATCAGTGAGATGTCCATCGCGTACAAGAAGACAAAAGCTGTCTGCAGGGAGAAGCAGGCCAAGCTGTGCGACTACCGCGGCCGTCTGAAAAAGGCGAATAGCTCAATTCGGGAGATGAAGGATGAGCTCTGAGACAATGCTGTCAACATATTCTTGAACTCCGATGAGTACTCCGAGATCCAAGAGGGGACCTTTGACAAGGCGGTCAAGGATGTTCGGACATTACTGCTCCGGTCGTATCCCGATTTTGACTTTTCCTCTTTTGATGCGGATGTCAAGAAGGCTACCGAATCCAGGGTCAGGAAGGAAAATGCCCCGATTGCGGACAGGTCCGTAGATTTCACTGAGTAACCAATTTCGGAGGATGAGCCCGAGGCGATATCTTCGGATGACGAAAGGTTCGTAGCCAGCCGCGGAGGTGGAAAGAGGATTAGGCGCAGCTGAGCCTCTGTGGCTTCTGTGATTTTGTTTTTTTTATTATTTATTTCTGAATTTATCATACGGGGGGGGGGGGGTCCCGATGGTTTTGTCGGCCTTGGGCCGTATTTTGTAGCAGAGAATTTATCAATATATATATACATGCTTTCGGGATTTGCATTTTCGTGGTTATGCTCATGAATATGTTTATTTATTTTACAACTGCGATAATTCGAAGTCTGTTTTAAATTTTTACGGAAGCCCATAATATAACCTCGCGTATTAATGTTAATGTCAATGCTCCATACCGGTTTTTTGTATAGTGCTCCGATTCGAAGTCTTTCGGCGCTCCCATGGGGGTGGAGACTTTCATGCTCCATTTCGGAGACTTTCATGCTCCATTTCGGAGGCTTTCGTGCTCCATTTCGGAGGCTTTCGTGCTCTATTTCGGAGGCTTTTGGTGATGCTCCATTTCGGAGGCTTTCATGCTCCATTTCGGAGACTTTTGGTGCTCCGTTCGGAGGCTTTCATGCTCCATTTCGGAGGCTTTCGTGCTCCATTTTGGAGACTTTCATGCTCCGTTTCGGAGACTTTCATGCTCCGTTTCGGAGTCTTTGAAAAAGAAATTAAATGAATGCAGTAATAACTGAAAAATGAAAAATGAAAGCCGAGACTGATAACATTAAGAATTTACAGAAATTACTTGAACAGCATTCCATAATACATTCGGTGGTGGATCATTGGTAATACTTCTTCAGGTGGTCTGCGTTCCATGGGTTCCTTAGGGGCGTCCCATCTTCCTTCTTTAGTTAGTAGGCACCCTTCATGGATACTGAGTCAACAATGTATGGCCGTTCCCATTTGTCCCCCAGACTAGCTGAGGAAGTTATTTTTGTTGATGGTAGGACTTTCTTTAGGACAAGGTCTCCCGGATTGAACCTTCGGATCCGAGCCCGTTTGTCATGGTATTTGGCTATCTTCTGTTGATGATAAGCAGTTCGGATCCTGGCTATGTCTCTTCTTTCTTCCAACTCTTCGAGGCATGCTCTGAGTTCAGTCTCATTATCACTCGGAGTGTAAGCTGATACCCTTCTCGTGGGAATGTTCGTTTCGGTGGGTATAACTGCTTCAGTGCCAAACGTTAATGAGTATGGGGTTTCCCCCGTGGCTGAATGCGGGGTGGTACGAATTGCCCACAAGACTTTCGGGAGTTTCTCCACCCAGCCTCCCTTTCGGGCTTGTAGTTTTCTTTTAAAGAGGGTTTTTATTGTTTTGTTGACGACTTCAACTTGGCCATTACTTTGGGGATGGGACGGTGAGGCCAACTTTAAGCTTATGTTGAAGTCCGAGCACACTTGCCAGAGTTTATGGTTGTCGAATTGTGTTCCATGGTCGACCACTAGGGTATGAGGAACTCCGAACCTGAAAATTATGGAATGCTTGATGAAATTTGTTGTGTTGGCTTCGGTGATATGCTTCAAGGCTTCCGCCTCGACCCACTTGGTGAAATAATCAATTGCAACAACGGCATATCTTTTATCGGCCGTCCCCTTAGGGAGGGGTCCGATGATATCAACTCCGATTCGAGAGAAGGGCCAAGGCGAGGACATAGGGGTTAATGTCTCGGCGGGCAACCGAGGGATTGGGCCTGTTCTTTGGCAGCGGTCACATGACTCAGAGTGTGCCTTAGATTCTTTGAAGAGGGTCGGCCAATAATACCCCTGCCTTGTTATTCGGTGGCCTAGATTATTTCCAACGGAATGGCTACCGCAGGACCCACTGTGTACTTCTCGGAGGATTTGCTCTGTCTGTGGGGGGCTGACACACCTAAGATATGGTAGGGAGAATCCTCTCCGAAAGAGCGAGCCATTGATAATAAGATAACGGGGTGCTTGCCTCCTTATCCTCTATGCCGTAATCTTGTCTTCAGGGAGGGTTCCATAACGGAGGTAGTCTATGATCGGTGTCATCCAGGATTCACCTACGGGATCTGGGATCAGGGATCAACACATTGATTTACTGGTCTTCTGGGAGGCTGGGAGTCGACAAACGGAATATGGTTATGGTCCGTGGTAACTTCATATCTGAGGTTGATGCGAGCTTAGCAAGTGCATCGGCCTGCGAATTGTGGTCCCTTAAGATCCGGATGAGCTCACACCAGATAAACTTGGACATCAGACTTTTGACTTCCTTAAGATATTTGATCATTTTGGGGTCTTTAGCTTGGTAGTCTTGGTTTACTTGGTTGACAACCAGCTGGGAGTCACTATATACCATGACATGTTCGGCACCTATGTTCAAGATGATCTTTAATCCAGTGACAAGGGCTTCATACTCCGCGACGTTATTAGTCGCCCTGAAGTCAAATCGGAGTGCTGTCTGAGTGAGAATTCCATCGGGGGTTATGATGATTATCCCAGCACCACTTCCATGACGGTTGGAGGATCCGTCAACAAACATTTCCCATTGGCACACACGCTCGGTGGATAGATTGAACACATCTGGGTTTGAGTGCTCGGCAATGAAATCGGCCACAGCTTGGCCCTTTACGGACGTCCTTGGTCTGAATTGGATGTCAAACTCACTGATCTCCATCGCCCATTTGGTGAGCCTTCCGGCAAGTTTTGGTTTCTAGAGGACTTGGCGAAGCGGTTGATTTGTCAGGACAACAATGGGGTGTGACTGAAAGTAAGGTCTGAGTTTCCGAGAAGCCACTATCAAGCTCAATGCCAACTTCTCCATATCAGGGTACCTGGTTTCTGGCTCGGTCATACTCTTGCTTACATAGTAAATTGCCTTTTGGATAGACCATTCTTCTTTGATTAATACTGAGCTTACTGCTGCCTCCGAGAAGGTAAGATAAAGGAGCAATGTTTCTCCGGGGGTTGGCTTGGCTAGCACCGGAGGTTTCTGGAGGTAGGTCTTTAGGTCATCGAAAGCGGCTTGACACTCGGATGTCCAACAGAAATCCCCCTTGTGCTTCAAAGCTTTGAAAAACGGGAGACACCTATATGTTAGTTTCGATATGAATCTGGACAAGGCCACTATCATGCCATTAAGTTTCTGTATGTCTTTAGCTCTTCTGGGTGGAAGGAGGTCGATTACCGCTCTGATCTTATCGGGGTTAGCTTCAATCCCCCTTTGGTGGACCATGAAGCCAAGGAATTTTCCGGAGGACACTCCAAATGCACACTTTGTGGGGTTAAGCCTCATCTGATACTGTCTTAACAGTAAGAATGTGTTACGGAGGTTTGGTACATGCTCTTCGGCGGTCACTGATTTAGTCAGCATATCATCCACGTATACCTCCATTGTTCTTCCTATTTCATTTGTGAATATCCGATTGACCAATCTCTAATAGGTTGCTTCGGTATTCTTGAGGCCGAAAGGCATTACCCGATAACAGTATACTCTGCGATCCGTAATGAAGGCGGTTTTGGCCTCATCTGTCTCATCCATTCGGATTTGGTTGTATCCGGAATATGCATCCATGAAACTAAGCAATTCATGTCCGGATGTTGCATCCACTAGCTAATCGATTCTGGGCAGTGGGAAGCTGTCTTTCGGGCAAGCATTATTCAAATCGGTGAAGTCGACGCACATTCTCCACCTCCCATCTTTCTTCTTCACTAAGACAACATTCGATAACCATTCGTTATAGTCCAGGTTCCGAATGAAACCTGCTTTCAAAAGCTTGTCTATTTCGGTGGCTATTGCTTCATATCTTTCACTGTTGAAGGATCTTCTCTTCTGTGATATTGGTTTGAATGTTGGATCCACACTAAGGGAATGGGATATGACTGAGGGATCTATGCCCGGCATGTCTGTATGGCTCCATGCGAAGACATCTGAGAATTCCTTTAAGAGTTTAACGAGTTCAATTCTGATTCGGGGTTCCAAGTTTGCTCCGATGAGGACGGTTTTTTCTGGGTCTTCTGATCGGAGTATTACTTTCAACAGTGGTTCAGTGGGTTCTCCTATTGGCTGTGACCTAACCTCCCGGGGGTCAAGACTAGTGACATGAATTTCATCGAGTGGGGTAGTGTCTGACATCTGTGTGGTAGCTACATCTCCAATTCGTTTCTTTTTCGGTCTCCGTTGTTTCGGTGTGCTTCTCCGTGATGTGGGCGTTGCACTATAATTTTCGATGGTAAGCATAGGGTTAGATCTGATCTGAATACACCTCTTGTATTCCTCTTGGTCTCCGGTTATTTCCCCCGGACCTAACTCGGTCGGGAACTTCAGTTTCAGAGAGTAAATGCTGGTGGCCGCTCTCGGGTTGTAAAGTGTTGGTCTTCCGATGAGGATGTTGAAGGGGAAGGGGATGTCTATCACTTGGAAGCTAACCCATATAGTGCGTATTCGGGGTCTAGTACCGAATCGAACAGGCAAGTCAATCTGTCCGACTGGCCTAGTATGGTGCCCACCAATACCCCTAATGCAATATCTGGAGGCTTGAAGCTGTGGGATGGTATATCCGAGTTTCTGAAGTGGGTCCCAATGGATGATGTCTAATGAACTACCATGGTCAATCAGAGTTCTCTTGACCGTACGAGTCCCAACCTTTACGGAGATAACAAGGGCATCACAATGGGGATATCTTATTCCGTAGGAGTCTTCGGTAGAGAATGATAATGGGACCCAATGTCTTGGGGCATCTTCCGGTGTAGTCGTCAGGCAGACGGATGCGGCTGCCTTCCCGGAAGAAGTCGATCCGGGGTCTCCCGTCACGGGAATGGCATCGATAAAGTTGATGGGCTCCTCATCATCTGAATCTTGCACGCTAATTGGAGTTTGGTGGCTCTGATGTTGCTGGGCCTTTGTGGTCTTCTCACTCAATTCCTGTGGTTTCACATAATCTCGGAGTTTGCCATTCCGGACTAACTCCTCTACCTGATCCCTTAAATCACGACACCTTCTCATGTCATGGCCATGATCATTATGGAACTTGTAGTGGATCCTTCGGTCTCTCCTCTCGGGTGCCGTGTATAAGGGCTCAGGCTTCCGTAGCAACTTCTCTTTGTTTGCAATTTCAAGTATCCTATCCAGGGGGAACTTCAAAGGGGTATATTCTTCAAATTTATCTCTCGGAGGAAAGCGGGTGTTTCGGGCTGTGTTCCTGGTATTCACTTGCCTAGATACTTGAGGTTCCTTACCCTTGTCTCTTGCTTGTCTGCCCCACCTTTTTGGTGCCTCATAAGGTTCTGCGGAAGTCGCGTGACTTTTGGAATCACTAATATCTTCGGCCGTAGCATACTTTTCTGCTCTTTCTATTAGCTCCCTGTAGGTTGTTGGGCCTTTCTTTGAGAGGGACCAACTCAGATTTCCTTTCTGGAGGCCTTGTATGAAAGCCATGACCGCCCCAGCTTCGCTGAAGTCTTGGACTTGCCTAGCAGCTTCCGTAAATATTTTCAAGTAGTCTCTGATTGTCTCAGTTTCAAGTTGTTTAATGGAGGTGAGATGAACCATGTGCCTCCGTCTTCTCCTGCTTACGGTAAACCCACTACGGAATTCCTTCGAAAGTTCATTGAACGAAGAGATGCTCTACCTTTTGAGACTCTCATACCAAGTCCGGGCATCTCTAGAAAGCCTGAGTGGGAAAGCTCTACACTTCACGGCATCGGATGCCCCCTGCATGTTCATCCAATCCAAGTAGGAGTCTAAATGGTCATCCGGATCTTCTATACCGATAAACCCACACATATCTTTCCGCGGCATCTTGAAGTTAGCTGGAATCTCTGCGGTGGTGATCCCTTCAACAAACGGGCTCTGTCTATGAGTGACCGACCTACGATGGCCATAATGTATTTGGTCCTGAATGTCTGCAAGTTGGTCTTGTAGCTCGCGGAAGGCTTCTGGAGCTGCAAGGGTATTCCTTTCGGTATCTCCCTGCTGGGGATATGATGCACCCGCATTATCCTGTCGGTGGCGCGTCCTCCGAGGTACCTGCTCCTGGACCACCCTGTCGCGCTCCTCCCGACTACGGGTCGTACCTGCGACTCTATGCGGTGGCTCTTGGTTCGCATTTTCTTCTGGTTCAGGCTCGACAAACTGAGCCGTATGTTGTCTTCTTCTTCTTCTCTCTCTCGGTCGATTCCCGGCCGGGTTACCTTCGGCTGGAGAATTAGCTTCCTATGATTCTCCTTGTTGTCCGCCACTGTCCATAACATTTATTACCCGAGTAACATTCTGGGCTAGAGTATCCAATCTGCTGGTAATTCCTCGAATGATCGGGTCTTCAGCCTGAGAGTAGAGTTGCTGCGGCTGTTGTTGTGCATACATCGGCGGATACCCCTGAGGGTAATAAGCTTGGTGCGGTATTTGTGGGTAGAATGGGTTCATTGGTATCGAGGGATATTGTTGTGGTGCCCCCTGTTGGGGGAATTGTTGTGGCCCCCCCTGATATTCGTAAAATTGACCTTGAAATGGGTATTGCGCCTGATAAGGGTAATACCCGTAATTCTGCTGCTGAGGTTGCTGCTCCCTTACAGGACCCGGATAGGGCGAGACGTGCTGTGGGTGTGGTTGCTGTGGCTGCGGAGCTTGCGCATAATTCTGAGTTCCGGGCGGCCTCAACTCAAGATTCACGTCCGGATACTGATCTTCCGGTTGTGGATTCATTACTCCCGCGAAGGTGCTGGATTCCCCCCTCCTTCTAGTGCCAAATGTTAGGGTCGAAAATGAACCTTCTGGGTGTGAGACTTACGGGGTTAAAGTACTTAAAAATTACCGAAAGTAAAATAATGAAGCAAACTGTAATTTTATTAAATAGAGTAGAAGTAAATTCCCACTTCTAAAGGGGTTACACAATATTCTGTTCTTTTGAGGAATGAGAAGTGAAAGTTGAAAAAATTGTGTCTAATGGTAAAAATGAGGGTTTATATAGCCCAGCCTCTGACATCTCGGGCACGTGTTGAGGGCTCAGTGGTAAGGTCCAACAGCTGTCTCTGCGCGGTCAGGTACGATTCCACAATGAATGATGACATCAGATTGTATCTTCGGTATTACCTTGTCGGTAGAATGGACGTCTAAATGAAAATAGTATTCGGGGATTAACTCCGATACTTATTATCGGACGTAATATTCTGAGAACAGGGGAAGTAATCGGAGTTAGTTGAAGCTCACAATCGGGTACAACAACCGGTATAGGGTAATTTGGGCCACTATTGCAATTGGTCTCCTATTTCGGATTTGGGCTAGCAATATATTTGGGCCACTATTGCAATCCATCAAAATTCACGAGTGATAATCTAAAACCAATTGGGACTTTCTTTTTTTAATCTAGAACTTGGAATTTGTCATTTTTATTTGATTGTCTTTATGTTTGGATTTGGATTGGTTTGTGAATGCATTTGGATGGGTGTTTGGGGATTTGTATTGGTTTATGATTGGATTTTGATTGGTAATTTGACATGTGTAGATTTGGAAAGAATTTTCTTTGGATTTGATAATTGAAATTTGTTTGTAATTGTGTTTTCCGATAATCCCCGATTGATCACTGACTAATCGACCTAGGCGCTAGGCGCTGGGTCTCCACCCAACTAGCGCCTAGTGCTTAATAAAACACTGCTTGAGAGTCATTTGTCTAAGACCCAAGCTCATCCATCTACCAGCTAAGCTACGCCCCTGAGGCAAAAAATATTAAATAACATAAAAGTTGAGGTATTTTAGTGGAAACCTTACATCAATAAGAATTAATAAGATTGTGGGGTTAGTGTGTGTTTGGTATGGCTTTTCAAATAGAACTTATAAAGTAGATCTTTTACTAATGGCACTTTTATTGAGTAGAGCTTTTAACAAAAAAGTTGTTAGTCGTATAAAT
Organism: Acer saccharum; assembly: GCA_030490815.1. Taxonomy (NCBI): domain Eukaryota; kingdom Viridiplantae; phylum Streptophyta; class Magnoliopsida; order Sapindales; family Sapindaceae; genus Acer; species Acer saccharum. The sequence continues at coordinate 3,269,171 of CM059875.1, read as the reverse complement.
TAAAAAAAAGGGTGTTGACAATGTATTTTAAAAAAAAAAAGCTTTTGGTTGTATAAATTACAAAAAAAGTATTGACAATGTATTTTAAATGAAAGAGTTGTATGGTGGAATATCTAAAATTTATAAAGGGTAGTTAAGACAATTCATATGTTTTAAAAAAAAACTCAAAAAAAGCTTTTTGGAAAAGCCCCAATTTTGGGCTTCTCCTAGTAGACATAAAATAGCTTTGAGCAAATTGCACTTAACCTCCCTGAGGTTTGGCCTCTTGCACCTAGAAACAATTTTATCATTAATTGACACTCACACCCCCTGCTGTTAGGTCAAACTTAACTGTTGACTAACTCTTACCTTTTAAAGACTAAAGACTAAACTACCACTGATCCCTAAATTAAATTAATAAAGAGATAATTTCACTAAAGCCCTACTTTTTGACGAAATGTCACTTATTTAAACGTCTTAAGTCCCTTGTTTTTCTAAAATACATCACTTTAATCTATTTGACCAAAATGCTAATGGTCAACTCTAACTATATATATAAAAGTACTATTTTACCCTTGTCAAAATGGTTAAAAAATAATGGTTAAAAAATAATAAAATTCTGAATTTTTTTTAAAGAAAATAAAATAAATAGAGAAATAAAAAATTTAAATTAATTTAACATTCAATCTGATTGTTTTAAAAAGAAAATTACAAAATTACAAAATAAAAAATGGGATCTCCACCACCATCCATTTATGAGACGGATGGAATGTAGGCCCGACCCTAGGGGGAGCCCAGTGAAGTAACCGCCTAAGGCTCCTGATCTTTAAGGGCCCCAAAATTGTAAAAATAAATAAAATAAAATTGATTTCAGATATAACTCATGTATGATTTTAAACTAACAAATTCATAAATTAGTTTAAAATAGACCCATTAAATATATAATTTTTTAAAACTAACAAACTCATAAATGAGTTTAAAATAGGTCCACTGAACTTTTTTTTATTTTTTTTTATTTTAAGAAAGGCCCACAAATCATAAAACCCAATTATCATTTTCAAGTTCTTACATCAAGTCAAAAACTCAAATGTGGGTTGAATCCTATTCCTAACACTAATTATCTTTTATATATATATATAAACGGGAAAACTACAGTACAACACTACTCATATCACTTATTAGACAACAAGAAGCAGACATTGAACAAAAATCAAAAAATCAAAAATCAAATTAGGGTTCTTCAAAATTCTCTTAAATTTTGCTACAAAAATTCTCTTAAATTTTGCTACAAAAATTCATAATTCAGATACAAAATCTCAACTAGAAATCTCAGGGCCCCGAAAATTTATTTTCTATAGTTCACCTCAGGCCCCGAAAAGCTCAGGGCCGACCCTGATGGAATAGTAGAGATCAAACTTTTAAAAAAAAAAAAAAAAAAAAAAAAATTACAGGAACACTAGAAAAACAAAATTGATGGGGTGGAGACCGGAGATCCAACCATGTTCATGGATTTTGGTATGTATCAGTTTGTAGATATGAATTTTCTGTCTCCATCCATGATCTATCCTTTTGTAACTATCGAAGCACTGTTGTTGCTGCCAACAACCCATCACCCATTAAAAAAAAAAAAAAAAAAAAAAAAACCAAAGAAATAGGATTCAATCGATAAACAAAAAGGCATTTTCTTTCGTTTCATATCCACTAATTCTCTAAACAAACAAAAGGGTATACAAAATAACAATCGACCACCATCATCACCAGATTGGATATCCACCATCCATCAATTTTTATTTTAAATTTCAGTTTTCTTGCATTTATTTTTAAAGTTTTGATCTCCATATCCATTTTTTGTTTTGTAATTTTTTTTTCTTATTTTGTAATTTGATCACCACCATTCATATCTGAGATGGATGGTAGAGATCAATCAAATTATCTACTTATTTGTTTAAAAGAAATTTTTTTTTTTTTTTTATATATATAAATAGATCTCCACCGTCCATCTAGGATTTGGTTGGTGGAGATTTATAATTTTTTTCTTTTCTTATCATTATTTTTATATTATATAAATATTTAACAAAATTTGTTATCTATTGTTTGGTGTTGACACATGTCCTCTTCTTTGTTTAAAGACAAAAATGCCTTAAGATCTATTAACTTTAACTAATGTCTAAATTACATATGAACCAAATTGACAAGTATTTGAAAAAATAGGGACCACACCAGTGAAAAATGAAAAGACAGTTAAAAAAGTCATAACGCGCCTAAACACAGTGACCAAAATGGTAATTCCTATATTATTTATTTTAACTTTATATTTTCCATTATCCATCCATTAGTTTTTGTTTTTGTTTTTAATTTTAATTTTTTGAAAATAAATTTTTGCTGTTAACTTATATTTATAAACTATTTTAATATTATTTATTTTTAAAACTAAATAAATCATTTTGACAATGGTAAAATTGTACTTTTATATATATAGTTAGAGTTGACCATTGATATTTTGGTCAAATAGACTAAAGTAATATAGTTAGGAAAAACAAGGGACTTAAGTTGTTAATATGATAAAAATGTTTAAATAAGTGACAGTTCGCTAAAAAGTTGAGACTTTAGTGAAATTATCCCTTTATTAATTTAATTTAATTTAAGATCATGTGTAGTTTAGTCTTTTAAAGATAAGAGTTAATCAACAGTTAAGTTTGACCTGACAGTAGGGGGTGTGAGTGTCAATTAATAATAAAGTTGTTTCTGGGTGCAAGAGGTCAAACCTCAGGGAGGTTGAGTGCAATTTGCTTATTAGCTTTTATAAATGATAATTGAGACAATTCTTATATTAAAAAAGTTGTTTTGAGTTTTGCAAAAAAAAAAAACTTCAAAACAGCTTATAGCATTAAAAAAAACACTTTTGATCCTTATAAAAGCCATACCAAACACACATTTAAGTACATATTCAATTCTCCAACTTCCAAATTTGTACTTATTGAAAAAAATATATTATATTTAATTAGCCTATAAAGATACAAAAGTATTAATTGCAATTTGCACATCCTTTATTAGTTCAGTTGTTTCAAGTTAGAGTGTTCGGAGTTCTAAAATGCACATTTTAAAATAGTATGTTTGGAAAGTTATTTTTCCCATGTTATAAGTGTATATATCAAGCAGGTCTTGACAGAACTTTTATATGCACATGTGAATCCTGTAATATCTATTTGGTATTGCATTTTTTTTTTTCTTGAAAAGGTTCGATATTGCATTTTTTTTATAAAAAAAATCTTTAATTGATTAATTATTCTTTTGAAGTTGTTTTAAAAAAATAAAATAATGAATTTTCAATTTCAAGGTACAAAATCAACTATATCTCATTCTGTCTTTTTTGTTGATTTCTAGCATAGATCTCTATCGATTTTTCAATACGAAACGTTATTTGACAACAATTCGATCAAAATGAGGTGTATGTGTTTTTGATTGTAGACAGAATGGAGAGAAAGAATGTAGAGGTTGAAAAGATTGAAGAAATTGTAAAGAATAATAATAATGTGCAGTAATGTAACTGTACGGTTATTTGGTGAAAAGAAATTAACAGGACAGGTTAAAAACAATATTTTTATGGGGGTATTATCACCAAAGTCCTTACTTTTTTATGAATTGTAACATTTTTAAACGTCTTTACCATATTAGTCACTTTGGTCCTGTAAGGTTCCCATTTGTTGATTGGCTCATTTCGTGGACAAACCACATGTTGGGGTTCTTTGTAAGGGTAGCTTAGGAGTTGGTATTATTGTTCGAAGCCCTTTTGAAGACCTCGTCTTGATAAGCACCGAAGGTAAATTTCTATGTGCTTACTTGTCTTGAAGAGATTAGTTGCACACACACACTTAACATACATTGCATATGTGTGCATTCTCTTCACATGTCACATTCCATACTTGCACTTCTTTGTTATATTTTTATGTGTGGATTTGTCCATAGATAAGTTTCGAGCGATTCGGAGACTTGTCTATATGTTTCGGATGATTTTCGAGACATTTGGGACATTCCTTATTTTTATCGGAAACTGGAATTCAATTTCGAGCTTAAAGTGGAAAGTTATATAATTTTTCATATTTATGATTAAGTCCGAGTTTCTATTCCAAAGACGGAATTGAATTCCGAGTTCCGAAGTCAGAACTGGACTGAAGATCATTCGGAACAAAAGTCGGCTTTGTGTGTCATGATTGCCACACAAAAAGAGGTGGCATGTGAGGGGCGTGCAGCTCATGGCTAAAATTGCCACACACAGCCCCGTTTGCCACGCCACACCCACGCCCAAAATGGGTCTCTGTCCGCGTTACACGCACGGGGACTCACACGGCATCCTGTTTGCATTTTCTTCTTTGTTTTAATTGTTTTTGTCTTTTGTTTGTTTGTGTGTTAAAATATATATATATATTTATATATAATATCTAAACGTGTTAGTATATATAGATATGTGTGCCTTTTTGTTTTGTTAATATATATATATATTATGTATATTCGTGTCCTCTACTTTTGCAACACCTAATATATATATATTTATATAATTTGTGCAGTTTTTGTGTTTGATATTATCTAATATATATCAATAGTCTAAAACGGTATAGCTTTGATTTTCAACCTAATATATATATATATATTTTCTTCTTCATTTTTCTACGAGCCACACACTTTTGAGAGACAAATATATTCAAGAGAGAAACTCCCAAGAACTTGTCTTTAACTCTCAAAACCCATTTTCATATGCATCAAAATATCATCTAAACATTTTCCAGTATAGTTAGGATGTTTACTTGCATGGGTCTTGGTCAACACACTTCCCTTGGTATGTTCTTCACTATTATCATTTATAATTAGTGTTTTATTTATCAAGACATCTCTTTTATTATTTGCTTGTTCTTAGATTAAAATCTAATATTCAAAAAAGAGATTGTTGTGTTTGACATGATTGAGTGTTGTATTGTGATATCTAATTAGGTTTTGTGCTTAATCTTGATTAGCTAAACTATTTGACATGTAATTTAGTTTTTAATATCTAGGATTGCTTTAATTGCAAATTCATCATCTTAGATAAGCATATAGGGTTTCCCTTGTGATTGGACTTTTGCAAGTACCAAAATTCCACACTCGGAATACACAAATCAACTGAGATGTATAATGGCAAGTGCGATCGTTCCTCAGGGAAAGGGAGGATATTTGGCTATAACTAATTTATGTACACTAATCTAAACTACGTGCGGAAAAGTAAAATTCATTTTTGGTTTTGGAATTTGTTTTAACAATTAAACTAAATAAAATTAACCAATCTAAAACAAGTAATTGAAATGAAATGTGTGATATATGATGATGGATATTGGGGAATTGAGTTGACAACTAAAAGATTTCCTAATGTAATGAACTAGTCCAATTAAGCACTATCATCCTACTCAAGGGTTGTTCTTTAATTGATTTTACTCATTAATGTGCAAATTCACACCTTGACTCAAGTAAGCCCTACTATGAGTCTTGGTGGAAATAGATTCAAACTCTTACCCAAGTGAACCCCACTATGAGTAATTGCCCAAATAATATTCTCAAGAACAAATTAAAGGTTTTGTACCACATAACACATGCATGCATCAATTTTCAAATTCATTTATGCTCAAGATTGGAGAATGAGTTGAAAGTCATTCAAACCCTAAACCACAATCTTCATATGTGAACCATTTTTTACCACAAGCTAAATTGAACCCCAATATTAACAAGTAAAGTAAAAATGGCAACTTCAAGACAATGAAATGAAAATATAACAAGAGAGGATTTGATAAATATATGACTAGTTCAAATACAATGGATTATCACATAAGTTGTCTCATCAATTCCCCAATAAAAGGGTTTAGTTACACATAATGGAAATAGAAATGAAAATAGAAGAGTTGTAGAGAAAACCCACAAAAATCTTCATGAGTCTTCTTGTTCCTTGATGAGCTTGAAATCTCCTTGACCTAGGTGATTCCCTTCTTCTCTCTTCAATTAATTTCCAAAATGAGATGGAAAGAATGTAGTTGGAATGGATTAAATGAGGCTTTGAATTGATGGAAGTTAGAGAGGTGTTAGAGAGTTGTAGAGAGAGACTAGGGTTTCATGTAAATGGTGGAGAATGCCTTAGGGAAAGAGAAAAGGGGGTATTTATATGGGGACCCATGAGGTAGGGCTTGAAATCCCGGTGCTGCTGACGTGGCGCGTGATCGGCGGCCATAAACAGCGGCCAGGCCGTCGATTGTAGACCGCCGAATTGAAAATGGACCTACTGGAATTGATCGGCGGTTGGAACGGCGGTTGGATCATGGCCGCCGAATTGCACCTGACGCATCTGGAATGAAACAGCGGTTTCAAACGGCGGCCAGACCGCCGAATGGAACCGCCGAATTCTTCTTTTCTTGCCAAATGTCCGTTTTGCCCCCAAATGCTCTCCATTCGCCGCTTTTAGCCCAAAATCACCGGATTTCTTCATTCTTCCACTCAGAATATAAAAAGTACCTGTACAATCAACATCAAGCCATAAATTTCATGAATTTACTAGAAAGTCAATCAAAATTATCGGAAATCGGGGGCGAAATTCTATATATGTAATGGCTCGATCACCTTGCTCTATGTTGCATTTGGATATTCATATATTCACTTAAGGTGTTATTCTCTTCATTGAGAAAGTAAGTCTTGTGTGTAGCTTCCGGGATTAGGTTGCTTAGATCACAAGCAAATTGGACTAGGTTCACTCATACTGGGATTAGGTAGGTGTGTGATTACTTCCAGGATTAGGTTGTAATCGTTTACACATTTAGTGGATTCAAGGTTCGAGTGTGGCTTACTTACTAGCCCGTGGTTTTTCCTGTGAGGGTTTCCACGTAAAAATCAAGTATTATTTAATTTCCGCATTTTATACTTGATTTATTGCTTTATCTATTTAGGGGTAATTTCGTAATTTGTCTTAACACGAAAAATTAGGTAATAAGTTTAAAATCTATTCACCCCCCCCCCCCCCCCCCCCTCTAGATAGTTTCATACACACCGTGCTATAATTTGTTTCAGGTCCCTTGTTTTTTTCAAAATACATCACTTTCGTCATTCCGTTAGTCAAAAATAACAGATCCAAGGACATTTTAGTCTTTAAAACATTAAATTTCAAATTCCTGACATATGCTTTCCGACATGTGGGCCATACTAAATATAATAAAAAAAAATTAAAAGACAAAAAAGACCGTTGAAAAAACCAAAAAGAGGGATTGGGAAGTAGGAAATCAATTTAAGAAGAAAAAAGAGAGGACCCACGTTTTTTTATTCATTCCTCTTCTCTTGTTTCTCTCTCTTCTTGTTTCTCTCTCTTTATCTCTTTCTCTTTTCAATCTCAATCTCAATCTCCCATCTCCACCTCAAATTTTTGAAAAATCAAAAGAGTTTGGTTGTGGTTGTTTAGAGGAAGGGGACGCAGAGAAATCTACCTAGCCAAGGAAGCCCCAAATCCAAACTTTCTAACAACAAAATCTAGTCTTTAAAAGAAAATCCATATTTTCAACAAAAAACAACAAAACCCAGATTTTCAAATAATAAAATCAAACTTTCATAGACCATATTTAATAAAGAAAATCTGGGTTATCAATCATCATCACCATATTCTCCTATTTCTTTAATTGGGTTAGTATTATTTGTATTAATTGATATGGCTAGAATCGTGCCATATATGCTTCGTGGGGAAAGGAAACTATGACCTCGTCTGGGGTTGTTATTTACAGTTATTTTGCAGTTATTAGTTTTGTTGTTTTACTTGGAATTCATGAGTGCTCATGACCATGTTGTGAAGTGGAGCAATCCCATGATCACATAGTGGAGCATATTCCTATTTTTATGTTGAGTAGTGGATGTTGTTATCCACTTGTTATTTACTTGTAACTCTCTCGAACCATAGGCCTATAAAAGCTGATGGTATATGATTGAGATTGGATATGTTATGAATGAAAATAAACCTTTCCTCTTAAATCTCTTCTTTTCTCTTCTACAAATTCTCTTTGTGTAATTGATACACATCAGTTTGGTATCAAAGCCTGGTTTGGCTCATGGAGACACGAGCTAAAACAAACACGGAGTTTCGAAGCGAGGTAAGCGAGACCTTGGCTCGTCATGAGTCTAGAATCGACTAAGCCAACAACAACATCACCCAAGCCAACAATAACATCACCCAAGCCAACAACAACATCACTCACATCAACCACAGCATCGATCAAATGAAGGCGACCCTACAAACGGTTGTGGCTGAGTTGCAGGCCCTTCGTACTGTCAACACCTAGAATTTCGTTGAAAGAGACGTAAACTCATTTTCTCAAGCTGAAACATCAAACCACTGAAATTCAACACAACCAAACCTATTTCCACCCACCCAACCTGTCATCCGAAATTTATCACAACCTGACATCTCCCATTCTAACCAAATTGCCGATCGAAACTACACACAACTCAAACTTTCATTCCCAAAATTCAATGGTGTAGACCCAAACGGCTGGATATATAAAGCCGAGCAGTACTTCGAATTCAAGAATATCCACTATCAACAAAGAGTTCAGTTAGCTTCCTTTCACTTGGAAGATGATGCCCTCCAATGGCACTGTTGGCTAAGTAAATTCAGGGGACATCTGAACTGGTCAAAATTCACCAAAGCTGTGCTGCATCGTTTCGGACCGACAGACTATGAAGATCCTTCAGAGGCCCTCACTCGCCTTAAACAAACCACCACTGTCAACATTTATCAAACCGAGTTCGAGAAACTATCCCAATGCATTGATGACTTACCAGAAAACTACTTGGTTTGTTGTTTTATTGCAGGGCTACGTGACGAGATTCGATTGGATGTCAAAGTTAAACAGCCACAAACACTACCGGATGAGATTGGAATTGCAAGATTGGTAGAGGAGCGAACCCAGCTACAAAGAAAATCCACTTCAACCTTTCGAGCAACAGGAGTAGCAGCACACCAGAAAAACCACCCTAGCACCTCAGTCGGCCTCTTAGGACCACCACCCATCACAAAACCAAACCAGACTTCACCAGGAGGTTTTTAAAGAATTACCAGCCAAGAGGCCAAGGATTGGCGAGAAAGAGGCTTATGCTTCTATTGTGATGAAAAATTCATTCCGGGACATAAATGTCAACGCCCACAACTCTTTATGATCGAGGACAATCCAACCGGTGACGAATTACAAGCCGACGATACCACAGAAGAATTACCAGACACGGAACCAATCCCGAAAATCTCCTTCCATCCAATTTCGGGAACTAATCACCCCCAAACCATCCGAGTGATTGGTAAATTAAAAAACCAAGACATTACCGTCTTGATTGATGGGGGCAGCACACACAACTTTCTCGATCAATCTGTGGTGTCAAGGTTGGGACTGCCAGTGACGCGTGACAAAAAATTTTGAGTTATGGTAGCCAACCATGAGAAGATTGAGTGTAGCGGACGGTGTTTGGGCCTTACGATGATCATTCAGGGGTGCACCATACAAGCGGATTTTTATGTGCTTCCAGTGGCCGCTTGTCAGGTAGTGCTAGGGGTTCAATGGTTGGAGACCCTTGGCCCTATTGAAACGGACTACCGAAAACTGACAATGAGTTTCCATCAAGACGGAACCGCCAAAACATTTCAAGGATTGAGTCAGCTTCCACACAAAGTCTTGCATGACAAAGAGCTTGCCAATTTAGAAGGCTTGGGATTCTTTTTACAGATTGTACCAGTTGAAGTAAATGAAAATTTTACAGCTCATCCAAATGACCTTACACAGCTCCTCACAAAGTTCCAACCAGTTTTCAATGATCCAACAAGCCTACCACCAAGACGACCACAGAATCATCACATACCATTACAGCCGCACCAATCCCCCATTAGCGTTAGACCTTATAGGTACCCACATTATCAGAAAGGTGAAATCGAGAAGATGGTAAGGGAATTTCTAGAATCCGGCCTCATCCGACCCAGCTGTAGTCCATTTTCTTCACCAGTGCTTCTTGTCAAAAAGGCCGATGGGAGTTGGCGCTTTTACATAGATTACAGAGCTCTTAATCATATCACAATAAAAGACAAGTATCCTATTCCGGTCATAGACGAACTATTGGACAAATTACACGGCGCCAGGTATTTTTCAAAACTTGATTTGCATTTAGGGTACCACCAAATCAGAGTCAAAGAGGAGGATATACCAAAAACCGCATTCCGAACACATGAGAGGCACTATGAATTCGTTGTAATGCCATTCGGCCTCACCAACGCCCCAGCCACCTTCCAAGGTCTCATGAACGATTTATTTAGGCCGTATTTACGGAAATTTGTGTTGGTGTTTTTCGATGATATATTGGTGTATAGCCACACATGGATGGATCATCTCTCCCATCTCCAAACGGTACCACAAATCCTGTCAACTAACCACCTATTTGTAAAAAAATCGAAATGCCGTTTTGGAGTCATGTAGGTGGACTATTTGGGACACTTGATTTCACATGAGGGAGTGCAAGTGGATCCGACAAAGACCAAAGCCGTGAACGAGTGGCCAATTCCGACCACCGCCAAGGGCATCAGAGGATTCTCGGGATTAGCTGGGTACTACCGTAAGTTCATCAGTGGATTTGGCGGAATCACAGCCCCACTCACCCGATTATTGACAAAATACGGATTCCATTAGAATCCTGAGGCAGCCGTGGCCTTCAATCAGCTCAAACAAGCGCTGATGTCTCCACCTGTGTTACGCCTACCAGATTTTACACAACCTTTCATTATCGAAATCGATGCGTGTGGGGTAGGAATCGATGCCATCCTAATTCAAGAAGACCGACCAATTGCTTTTTATAGTGAAGCCCTCAAAGGTTCGTCACTCACTCTGTTAACATATGAGAAAGAAATGTTGGCCATCGTGAAGGCTATCCGTAAATGGTGTCCATATCTCCTAGGTAAACCGTTCATCGTTAGAACTGACCAGCGAAGCTTAAAATATTTGTTAGAGCAGAGAATTACGACTCCCACTCAGGCACGTTGGTTGCCAAAAATCATGGGGTATGATTACACGATTCAATACAAAAAGGGGAAGGAAAACCAAGGAGCCGATGCACTGTCACGGGTCGCCGAATGGACTTGCTCAACCATTTCCATGCCAGTAGCTGATTGGTGGTCTATTCTCCAATAAGAGGTGTCCCAAGACCCCTTTTATTTGCAGTTCAAAAACCCATTTTCAGCTCAAACTTCGCAGCTCTACTTTAAGCGTGATGGGGTTTGTTACAAAAAGGGACGTGTGTACTTGAGCCCTTCCTTATCTTTACTTCCTGCCATTTTAATGGAGCATCACGCCTCTCCAACTAGGGGACATTTTGGGTATCACAAATCCCTCAGTCGTCTCAAGAGAAGCTTCATCTGGCCGGGGTTGCGTACCTCTGTTAAAGAGCATATCAAGAACTGTGACGTCTGTTAACGATGCAAGCATGAGAACACCAAACCAGCCGGCCTACTCCAGCCATAATCAATTCCACTGCAGGTATGGACTGACATTTCTATGGATTTTGTTGAAGGGTTACCGGTTTCTTAGGGGTTTACTGTCATCATGGTGGTGGTGGACCGTTTGTCGAAATACACTCACTTTGTTCCACTAAAACATCCATATATGGCATCCTCAGTTGCTAAAGCTTTCATTGATCACATTGTTCGCCTTCACGGAATGCCGAGATCAATTGTGAGTGATAAGGACAAGGTATTCGTGAGTTCGTTCTGGAAAACTCTATTTCAATTGCACTGTACTAACTTGAAGATGAGTTCCGGTTACCATCCACAGACCGATGGTCAGACGGAAGTTGTTAATCGCACATTGGAACAATATCTGCATTGTTTTACAAGTACTCAACCCAAAAAATGGATGGAATGGTTATCTTGGGCTGAGTACAACTACAACACTTCAGTGCATACTACCATCAAAATTTAGTCATTTTTCGACGTTCTCTCAAGTTATCCCCTCGTTATTTTGGGCCTTATCGAGTGTTAGCTAGGATTGGTCCAGTTGCCTATCGGTTGGAATTGCCTGTTGGTTCTTTGATCCATGACATGTTCCACGTTAGCCTTTTGAAGTGACATGCTAACGTGGAACATGTGGGAACTACACCACTAGCCTCTCCAGTTCTTCCTCCAGTTTCAGAAACTTCTACACTGCTTCCTCAACCGGAGGTCATACTTGACAAACGTATCATTCAAAAGGGCCGGTACCGCCCGAGAACAGAGATTCTAGTTAAATGGTCAGGTGCTCTAGTCGAAGACGCTACCTGGGAGAATCAATGGCATTTTTCTCATTCATATCCCGACTTTATCCTTGCGGACAAGGATTGTTTAAGCGGGAAGGAATGATATGGCTAGAATTGTGCCATACATGCTACGTGGGGAAAGGAAACTATGACCTGGTCTTGGGTTGTTATTTACAGTTATTTTGCAGTTATTAGTTTTGTTATTTTATTAGGAATTCGTGAGTGCTCATGACCACGTTGTGAAGTGGAGCAATCCCATGATCACATAGTGGAGCATATTCCTATTTTTATGTTGAGTAGTGGATGTTGTTATTGTTAGGACCTCGTTTTACCAATCACGTAGCGGAAGGTTTTTAAAAAAAAATATTTCATAAAGAAATACTATGATTGATAAAACCTAGGATCTATTTCTCAGAACAGTTAAAACAAAAGAAATCGAAATCGAAATATATATTAAAAGGGAAGAAACAATTTTCTTCATACCTACGTAAAGGCTCCTTCACTTTAATACGATCTGCTCCTGATTTGTACCACTTGATCTTCCTCACTATCTCTCAGAACTAGTAACAGCGTGTGGGCACGTCACGGTATTCAGGAACCTGTATGAAAGAAGAAGAAGAGAAGAACACACAAAAACAACTCTTGTTGTTTGTATGTATTATGTTAGGCCACAAAAAAGAAAGCTTAAAATATATATATATATATATATATTTTTTTTTTTTTTCTTTTTTCTTTTTTTTTTCTCTTCTTGGCCACCACCCCCTATATGTCTCGCTTCTCTTTTTGCGTGAAGTGATGTTGGTGTATTTAAAAAAAAAAAAGACCTGATACACTATCAGTTTCTCTACTAATATATATCACATATATATATCTTTAAAATAAAATAATCAATTAAATCTTTTTAAGATATCTAATATCTTTAAAGATATTAATTAATTAATTTGATTTGATTTGAATTCAAAACTCTTTTAAATTCAAATTTAAATATTTAATTTAATGAAAATAAAATAATCAAATTATCTTTTCTTCATTCAAAATTAAATATCAATCAAGACCCTCCATATAATGATTAATTACACAATTAAATAATCTTAATATTTAATTGTCATAATCATTAAAATCATTAATTAAATAATCTAATTATTCAGTTAGTTCCCGAATAGATATGTGTCACTTTCATAACACAATTAATTTGGACAATCCAATTAATTAACCGTGACCCTTGTTACCTAAATCGATCGGGCTAGCAAGAGGACCTAATGGACCCACAGTATTTTGAGCTCCAATAATCCTTAGAAACAATTAATTAAACTCTTTAATTAATATTTCATGATTATTAACTTCGGTGTTATTCCACTAAAAACCCGAAGCTACACTCTCTCAACTGTAGACGTTTTTACACAAACCAATAACTTTCGGTGTCCATCGATATAGCTATTACATATGGTATAATCCTCCACAAGTAATTCATAATTAGAGCTGGGTTATAATGTCCGTTATACCCCTCTAATTATATCTTTCCTTTAAGTACCATTGATTCTCTAATGAACAATAAATCCTACATTCCTTACGGAATTAGGAGAGTGCTCATATTGTTCAAGCCCCGATTCAACCCTTAAGGGAACTACCATCTACTTCTCGCAAGAATGAGTGGATTCCACTATTGTGTACAAACCTTCCCAACCACAAGCCAAACCGCAATCCCAACATACGGAGCATATTGATCAGGAATGCAACTCCGACCCCACCCATGGTATATCAAAGACCACGATCTAACCTGAAGGAGTCGATAAGACACTCAGGATTAAGATCACCCACATATAGCCATCATTAGTTGATATATATAATCTCATCGTTAAACGGATCTTAGTGAGAGATTCATATAGATCATGGCCCAGTCCTATATGATCACATCATACAAGGTGCCTTTATTCTCATATCTCCATATGAATGATCCAGGATAGGATCATCGTACACTACGAAATAGACCGCAGCTGTAGATTAACCACAAATAAAGTACCCAGCTTTATTTGCTATCTACAGACTCTTTAGATTGCTCGTTTCAAACTGCATCCATCTGTATATGACACTCATGTACTCAGTTTGAAATTACATCTGGCAATCTTAGATGTTAAGTGCACATGTTATATATATAAAGTATGACACAAAATGAATGAATGTACTACTTCTTTTATTTATGTTCAAATCATATTTACAAATTACAAGTTTTAGGGAAAAATACCCCAACAGTTATCCACTTGTTATTTACTTGTAACTCTCTCAAACCATAGGCCTATAAAAGCTGATGGTATATGATTGAGATTGGATATGTTATGAATGAAAATAAACGTTTCCTCTTAAATCTCTTCTTTTCTCTTCTACAAATTCTCTTTGTGTAATTGATACACATCATTAATCCGGGTTAGTATTATTTGTATAAAAAATCTAGACTTTTTTCTGGGTTTAAATCCAGATTTTCAAATAGCAAAATCAAACTTTCATAGATCATGTTTTTTATGTGTTCGTTTTCTTAAAGTTTCTGATTTTATGGGGAAATTATATTATGTCGATGATGATGAACCAAAAAAAAAAAAAAAAGAATTAAAAAAGAGAAGAAAAATAAAGGGAAAACTAGGTATGAAAAATATTATGTTAAAAATCTCTACTTTGTTAGATTATGTGTAGATTAGTGTTATTGTGCGATATATCTGCTTCCATTTAAATTTATTTAATCTTCAGAAGATTGAAAGAAAAAGAAATTAAAGAGATTTGAGGAGATGAAAATGGCGTGAGGAAGAAGGAGAGGAACAGGCGAATGTCAAAAAATCTAGGTTTGTTACTTTGTTGTTGTTATTATTATTATTATTATTTATTTAACAATTTAATTATTAATAATTTTTCTAATTTTCATTTTAATTTAAGGTTAAAATTGTCATTTCATTTACATTATATAATAGCAAGGGCAAAAATGTACTTTAACCCACTCTGTTAAAGTTGACCGTCAAACTTTGGTCAAATGGACTAAAGTGATGAATATGATAAAGACGTTTAAAAATGTGACAATTTATGAAAAAGTAGGAACTTTGGTGATAATACCCCTATTTTTATGGGAGCAGGATGCAAACAAAAAGCAATAGTAAATGGATTATAATTTCCAAAAAAAAAAAAAAAAAGAATTAGGGCCCGTCATTTAAGTTATTTTATGTTTTTGTTTTTTGAAAATAAAAATGAAAATGAAAATAGTGTTTTTGGTTTTATTTTTGAATTACGAAATCGCGTCTGGTAGCATTTACTGGAATCCGTATTTTGAAAATAAAAATGGGAAAAATACGTCTGGTAGGATAACCGAAAACTTTTGAAAATTGAAATATCAATTTTTACATTTTGTTTAATATTATAACAATTATAAACAAATTGATTAAATAATTAACCCATATAATTTTTGTAGTGTAATTTATAAATTAAACACGAGTTCAACAAATTACTTTTAAAAAAAATCAATTAATCAATTAGTCAAAACTAAACTCTTAAATTATACATAAGTATTATTTTAATAAGTATAAATAACAGTAAATAAATATATAAAAAAAAATTAAAAAGAAAAAGAAAAAGAAAGGAAACCAGATCAGAGAAGAAGAAAGGAAGAAGATCGGAGATGAAGAAGAGGAAGATGATCAGAGAAGAAGAAGAAGCAACGGATCAGAAGAAGAAGAAGAAGAAGATCGGAGAAGGAGAAGAAAAGGATCGAAGAAGAAGAAGAAGATCGGAAGAAGAGGAGATCGTGGGTCAATCCGCGTTTGGAGGAGCAAATCGGCGATGAAAAATAGTTCGGAAGAAGAAGAGATCGGCGGCAAGAAGACGAAGAGAAGAAGAAGAGAAAAAATGGAGAATATCAGTTGAAGGAAGGAGAAGAAGAAAGAAGGAGAATCACGTTGGAGATGAGGTCTGGTGGGAGAAAAAAACAGAATTTTTTTTTTAATGATATGGGACCCATTCATATGAAAAACAAAAACAAATTCAAGAAAAACAACTTTTTTTTGTTTTTCAAAATTTCCACTTTTAACACTAGTTTTGTTTTTCATTTTATTTTTGTATTTTGAAAATAAAATGAAAAACTGTTACAGAACGCGAATTCGAAATCATTTTTAGAAAACAAAAATAAAAACAAGCTGAAAACAGCCTGCACGACAAGCTGGGCCCGTCCTACAAGCCGTTTTTGTTTTTGTTTTTCGAAAAGAAAAATGAAAATGAAAATGAAAACAGTGTTTTTGGTTTCATTGTTTCATTTTCGAATTCCGAATACGCGTCTGGTAGCATTTACTGGAATCCGTATTTTGAAAATAAAAACGGAAAAAACGTGTCCGATAGGAAAATCGAAAACTTTCGAAAATTGAAATATCAATTTTTAATTTTTGTTTAATATTATAACAATTATAAATAAATGATTAAATAATTAATAAAAAAACATTTTATAATTTAATTTTAGGGTTTAACAAATTTAAGAATTGAAGAGGAAGAGGAAGAGGAAGAAGAAGAAGAAGAAGAAGAGATCTCGCCGGTGGCAAGAGCTCGGCGGGAAGAGGAAGAAGAGGAAGAAGAGGAGGAAGAAGAAGACCTCGGCGGGAAGAGGAAGAAGAAGAAGAAGAAGAGATCTCACCGGCGGCGAGATGCAGAGCTCGGCGGGCAGAGGAAGAAGAAGACCTCGGCGGGAAGAGAAAGAAGAGGAAGAAGAGGAAGAAGAAGGAAGAGGAAGAAATCGGTGAAGAGGAAGATGTTCCTCGGCGGGAAGAGGAAGGAGGAAGGAGGAAGGAGGAAAAAGAAGGAAGAAGGAAGAAGAAGATGTCGATGTCAGGTGAAAAAAAAAAACATATTAAAAAAATATATATATTAATGATATGGGCCCCACTATAATTGGAAAACAAAAACAAAAACAAAAACATTTTTTTTTTTTTTTTCAAAATTTCCACTTTTAACACTTGGCTTTGTTTTGTTATTGTTTTTGTTTTTGATTTCTGAAAATAAAATGAAAAACGGTTTACAGTACACGAATTCGAAATCATTTTTGGAAAATAAAAACAAAAACAGTTGAAAACAGCATGCAGGACGGGGGCTTAATTCTTTTGAAATTTGAAGTCGTTGATTAATTATTCTTGTGGTGAGTCATCACAACATTTGCTTTCTATCCGATTCAAGCGACAAAGAGTTGAGGTTCAAGGGTAAATCCGACAATTCCAACAACAAATTCGTTGACACTGAGACTGAACAAAGTCGGTTGGAGCTCACTCACCGAGTCACACTGCTCGCTGAAGTAGCTTCTGGTTTCCTCTTCTTCTTCTCTCTCGAACCGGGTCGATTTCCATCTCTGTATGTTCTTGTTTATAAATTTGATTACTTTTACAGTGACTATAATGGCCTTATTTGTTTTTGAGTTCCACTGACCAAAAAAAAAAAAAAAAGGTCCTCTTCATTTCATTTACATGCATGGTAGTAGAAATGTGAAATCTGGAAGTTTTTTTGTGATCACTTGTTAAAAACTGTAAGTGGGTTTGCTTTTTTATTTGTATATGAACATGGTTTCATCATGAAATTATGTAAAAGTTAATATTTGATGATGATGGATAAATGTTGTTTAAGAATTTAAAGGAAACAAGTGAGGGTTGATATTAACTTGAATTAGCTCAGAATTGTGCTGTCTTGAACTTTTAGATTGAGGTGGTGTCTAGTTTTTGTGTGAGAATTTAGTTTTGGTCAAGAAAAATACTGAATAAATGAATGTTTATGGGATCTCATTTTCAAGCTTTGACACTATCTTTAATATTTGTGCAGTTGTTGATTTTTAAAGGGTTCAAGTTGGTTTGCGTTTGAAAGTGTTGTTGAGTTGGTGGAGTTGTGAGGACTTGACCGGGTAATCCTGGTTTTCTTACTGAAGGGATGATTCTTTCTGCGCTTTTAACTTCGGTTGGAATCAATCTTGGTCTTTGTTTTCTGTTTTTCACTCTTTATTCTATATTGAGGAAACAACCAAGTAATGTCATCGTCTATGCTCCGCGCTTGGTTGGTAAAAGTAAATCTCAGGGGAGAGGTGATTTTCACTTGGAAAGATTGTTACCGTCTCCTGGTTGGGTGAAAAGGGCTTGGGAGGTCTCTGAAGAAGAACTCTTGTCAACATCAGGCTTGGATGCTGTGGTCTTCATGCGCATTTTTATCTTCAGGTAATGGGATCTATTGGTGGTACTTTGTGAACATGATTATTCTATGTGCTTGCACATGTTCATAATATATATATATTCGTTTTGATGTCTGATGTTGCTTAAAGCTGGTATTTACTCAGTGGAGTGGAAACTTTCTGAGTCACATATTCTAAAAATTGTCATTCAAAAGACAAGGCAGAATAGATTTCAACTAGTATAAAGAGGTGTTGGGGGCTAGAATCAAGAGTTCTATATACATGTATATTTTAGATATTGATTCGTGGTAGCAAACTTGTAGATTTGGTGTAATAGATTTTGGCCAATGCTCAAACCCTTTCCCTGTTATAAGATAAATATATATGATTCTTCTAAGGAAATAGAAGAAAATTAGTAGATACAATAGAGAGAACTTATTAGTTGCCAAGCAAGATCTTGGAGAATTTGAACAAATCAAAGTGTTTGTTGATTTATTCTTCTCCATATGGAGGTAATTTATAGGCAATACAGGAGTGGGAATCAAGGAAAAATCTCCTAAAATCAATTCCATGATTTCCTACAATCAAGCTACCAAAATCAACAATTAATTTACAATCAATTTGAATGATAGTCAACTATACAAATCTCCTAAATTAATAAAGAATATTCTAACACTCCCTCTCAAGTTGGTGCGTAGATGTCACTCATGCCCAACTTGCTAATTAAGTCATGGAAGCTCCTTCCATTAATCGCCTTTGAAAGGATATCTGCAAGCTGGTCTTTACTTGGAACAAACGGAAGTTCGATAATCTTTTCTTCTATTTTTTCTTTGATGAAGAATCGATCAATCTCCACATGCTTAGTACGATCATTTGGATAGGATTATTAGCAATCTAAACTGAAGCCTTATTATCACAATATAGCTTCATACTACTTTCTTGATGAAATCCCAAATCGCTCAATAAATTCTTTAGCTATAGTAGCTTAGAGATCCCTTGAGCAATTCCTTGGAACTCAGCCTCAGCACTAGATTGTGACACGACTGTCTATTTCTTACTTCTCCAAGTAACCAAGTTTCCTCATACAAAGGTGAAGCAACCGGATGTAGATCTTTAGTCACTCGCACTCCCCTCGATGCCTAAGTGTTCATGTCAAGAGAACATTAATCCTCTGCCATGAGCTCCTTTCAGATACCTTAGGGTTCGAAGAACTGCGTTCGTGTGGCTCTCAGTGGGAGCATGCATAAACTGGCTCACCACACTTATTGCATAAGCAATATCAGGATGGGTATGTGAAACAGTGAAAGGTAGATAAGCTTACCCACAAGTCTCTGATATCTTTCCTTGTTTGTTGGGGTTTGATCAGGGTGACCCGGACACTCACATAACTTGTGATTCTGATCCATAGGGGTATCTGCCGGTTTGCTAGCAAGCATCCAAGTTTCTGTAAGTAGAACAAGGACATACTTTCTTTGACTGTGGAAAATCCCATGTTTTGATCAGGCTACCTTAATTCCAAGAAAGTATCTTAGTAGTCCCAAATCTTTCATTTCAAACTCCGTAGCCAAGTAGCTTTGAAGAGCAGTCATCTCCAGATTATCAATTCCTGTAACAATCATGTCGTCAACATAAACGATTAGTACAGTGATCTTATCACCCTTTCTTCTGAAGAACAAGGTGTGATCAAAGTTACTCTGATGATATCTGAATCTCCTCATGGACGTACTGAATCGTCCAAACTAGGCTCTAGGTGATTGCTTCAGTCCGTAGAGAGCCTTCTTTAGTTTACATACTTTACCAGTCCGAGACTCAAAAACAGGTGGAAGTTCCATTTAAACTTCTTCACAGAGTTCCCCTTGTAGAAAGGCATTCTTCACATCGAATTGTTTCAATGGCCAATTCAAGTTAGCTGCTAGAGATAGGAGTACCCTAACAGTATTTAACTTGGCTACTGGAGCAAAAGTCTCCTGGTAGTCAACCCCGTAAGTCTGAGTATACCCTTTGGCAACCAACCTAGCCTTGTACCTTTCAATTGAGCCATCTGCTTTGTGCTTGATGGTATAGATCCATCGACACCCAACAACCTTCTTTCCTTTTGGTAGATCCACTACCTCCCACATGCAGTTTTTCTGTAATGCCTCCATCTTTTCTTTCATGGCTTGTACCCATTTCTAGTCAGTAAAGGCATCCTGCAATTTACTAGGAATAGATACAGAGGATAATTGATGTGCAAACGTTTTGAAGGACTCAAAGTTTGTGAGTTGAGGTGTAATCAATTGTAGAATAAAGAGCTTTACTACCTATCGGAGGCTGCTGAGAAGGGAAACCAAACCGTTCAGGTGGTCTATGTTCTTGATTGGGATACCGTCTAGTAGATAGACTAGGGTCAAGATCTGTGTTATTTTCACTGGTTAAATCATTAGTTATGAAGGTTCAAGAATTACCTTAGGAGCATTTTCAACCTCAGAGTTTGATTGACGAACCGGTGATGGAGAAGAGGAAGGTTGTACTACCTGTATGAAAATTGACTCAGTGACTCCCCTGTTTCTCTTTCCCTTTGTTCTGCCTTTCATACACCTTCAATGTTGGTTCTGTCTTTTCTGTGTGACTATCCGGAATCAAATCTCCTAGATTGACGCCTTTCATACAGTTTCAAAGTTCTTTGCTGTTGAGTTCATAGATGATGGATTGATCTGCACCACTAGAATTGATAGTCAACTATACAAATCTCCTAAATTAATAACAAATATTCTAACAGAATTGACTGTCACTTTTAGAATTTCCTACACTTTCATAAATTGTCGCTGGGCTTGAATTTTAAAAATACTTAGTGCCTAGAACTTTGTGTCTGAGACTTGTCTCTTTTTTATTTACGATTTCCTTTTCTTTGAAAAAGATGCAAAAGGATAATTTGGTTACAGAGAGTGCAGTGACTGATGCATAAAATCACCAAATCAGAACAATAGACATTTGATAGAATGAAGTAACAACTTTGTAAGATATCACCCGAACATGTAGATGAAATGAGATCCCACATTTAAAAAAAAAAAAAAAGGAATGAGAAGGGTTTGTATTGCAATGTTTAACACAACTCGACAAACAAGATTGTGAGCAATATAATTGAAAGCTTGGTTGTCTCAAAACATCATAGACGATCCTTTACCTTCAACCCCAAGCTCCTTTAATAGATTTTTTAGCCATAAGTTCATGAATTGTATGAACCATGGCACGATATACTGCCTCTGCCTCTGCGTTCGACCTAGAAACAATTTTTTGTTTCTTGCTTCTCCAAGTAACCCACTTACCACCAAGAATGCTTTGGCGTTGGCTCTAGCAACAACATTTTCTTTCTTGCTTCTCCAAGTAACCAAGTTACCACCAACAAAAGTGCAGTATCCACCAATAGATCTCCTATCAACCTTTTTTTTTTATGACCCAAAAATCCCTCGAACTCACTTAGCGAACCCGAGTTTGAAACTGGGTCCCCACGCTGAACCTTACAATATTTGTGAAACAGGAAACTATGGCCTTTGGCCATGTAGGTACCCATGAGAGGATTCAAACCCTAGACCTTATGGGAGCAAACCAATGGGCTGACCATTCTGCAAACCCTTTATATCTCCTATCAACCTTGGAACCAGCCAATCAAAATATGAATAACTTACATCTAATGTTTTACCTTTTCTATAGAGAATGCCCATTCCAACTGTCTGTTTGAGGTATTTTAATATTCTACCCATGCTTCCCAATGAAGCTTTTGGATTTTGCATATATTGGCTAACTGCTTCAATAGCAAAAGTAATATCTGGTCTAGCTATGGTTAAATAAATCACCCACAAGACTTCTAAACTTTTATTGTCTTTGACTTCAGGGTTTTTCTCATCATCAAGAAGCAAATTACTTGGAGAAGCAGGCTTGGATCTTGGATCCTGACATTCCTGTTTCTTACTACAAGTCTTGAACATATTCCTTCGAGATAAAATAAAACCTTTCCTTAGCCTGGCCACTTCAATACCGGGAAAATACTTAAATTGCCCTAAAACTTTAGTTTGATAATGCTTCTGTAATTGACTCTTCACTTCAATACCACAATAATCAATGGCAGTGACACTTGTGTAATCAACATAAACCACAAGAATAATTGGACCTCATGAGGTATGCTTCACAAATATTGAAAGATCAAAATGACAGTGTGAGAAATTAAGAGACATCAAGACTCCACTTCATTTGTCAACCAGGCCTTTGGATATTCTTTTAAACCATAGATAGCTTTGGGTGAATCTCTAACAAACTTCATTCTAGTCATTGTAGATACATGTGCTCATTTTGCATTTGGATTTGTAGGCAGATGTGTGCTAAATAGGAATAGGAATGGCTGTAGACTAATCCTTTTCTTAGCACTTTGTGTCCTTTCTTTCCATATTTAGCAGCCTTTGTTGTCCAACATCCTTTTTGATATTCATGCATAGCCAGAACTGTCAAATATGCTAAACTTAGGGGTGGGTTTCTCAAATCTTTATTATTTTCCTCTTCTTTTCAATATGTAGCTATTCAAGGTGACACTTCCGCTGTAGCCTTCTTGTCCCTATTTAGATATCAGCGTTACCATCAGCTTTCTTGTCCCTTGAATAATCAATATATTTCATTTGGCCTTGTATTTTGTCGTGCACATTTTTGCTCCTTTGTGATCTGCTTGTCACATAATATCTTCAATTGTTCTGATTTATTTTTTTTTTCCAAATAAAATGCAGTTTGAAGGTGTTTATCTCTGGTGGGATAATTGGTATCTTCTTTCTTCTCCCAGTTAATTTTATGGGGAACCAGCTGAGTTATGATTTTTCTGATTTACCAAACAAGTCTTTGGATTCATTCAGTATTTCAAATGTCGATGAAGGTTCAAACAGGTGAATAGAATATCATTTTCTTTGGGTGACTCTATGCCTTTGATTGCTTAATAATTGACGTTACATAAAACTTTGATGCAAAAGCTGCAATTGAAGATATTGCCCAATTGGTACCCATTCTTGCATATGTTTCACTGTTAATATATCCATACATAGTTGAATTTCATATATATGGATGCTGTTTTCTGGACAATGTTTTGAAATAGTGGCAATTTCTTCCTTTAGCTTCTCTAATTTCCATTTGTCCCAAAGAATATGTGCAGAGGCTCTAGAAATTAGTGAGCAGGACATTTTATGTTATCTTTTCCTTAATCTCTCTCTCTCTTTCTCTCTCTGTATATATATATATCATCTCCTCCTCCTGTTTAATCTTAGAGTAACGGAAAAAAGTTATCACAATTGACGAAATCTTAGTGACATTACCACATCCAGTCTAGAATGTAGAGTTTTTTGGATTTGTTACCTGGAACTCATTATTACTAAAAATATGTTTCTGATCTGGAATTTATGTTTCAGCATCCCCAGATAAATCATAAAAGATTATACGAAAGTTCTCAGTTTATAGTGCTCTAATTATTAGATAATGAATAAAGCTTATATATGTGCATGCGTGTATGTGATATTAAGATTTTTCAATAGGTCAGTGATCTTAAAAATTAAACTTATGTGCCCCTCACGGTACTGGACTCTTGCACATACACGCATGCAAGGATCATTTAACTACTTTAAGGATCATTTTGCTAGGTAACTTAGGTCTTATTTATTAGGTAAAATTTGTTTCATTAATAATATACTCGGTTTAACTTCACATTATGAAGGCTGATTTGTGAATTGGGAGTTGAGATAGAGGTGTGGACTGTGAAGGCCGTTCTTTCCTCCTGTACACTACAAGTTTAAGATGATCAATTTGAGTAGTGAGTTTATTATTCTATCACGAAGCAGTTAGATAGACTTTTTCTGTTCTTTCCTTAATGTTTAGGTCACCATCAATTTGGAAACGTTTCTGCAGGTTTTTCTTATACTCTTTCAATTATATATTACTTTAAGAGTTTGTGGTCTGAGTTACTAGTAGATTCTCAATGTTATGTGACTTTTATATTATGCAAACTACATTTCCTAATCTATGATGTGGAAGCTCTGATCTCAGTTTTGGGCTTTCTAAAGGTTATGGGTTCACTTTAGTGCTGCCTATGTTTTCACTGGAGTTGTCTGCTATCTTCTTTACTATGTAAGTAATAGTTTTTGTAAGTTTGCACAACAAATGCTGTCACACTCTGCCTTGCAGCCTTGCAGGTCTGCGACAAAAGCATCCACAGATATTATAATGTGATGAATTTATGATCTGCAGGAATATAGTTATATCTCTTCAAAGAGGGTTTCTTATTTCTATTCATCCAAGCCTCAGCCTCATCAGTTCACAATAGTAGTCCGGGGTATCCCTGTCTCATCTGGGAGTAGCACAAGTGAAATTGTTGAGAACTTTTTCAAAGAGTATCACCATTCCACTTACTTTTCACACACAGTAGTTCACCGCACAAATAAAATTCAAGATCTCATTGTAAGCATTTAGTTCCCCTCTCATTGGTGAAATTGAGTTCTCAACTTAGCTGTTACTTGCAGAATGGATATTTTATCTTACATGGTGGTTTGTGTTGCTTATTTCTGTAGTTTCATTCTCTTCTAGCGCTAAAGATTTAAGTACATTTTTTCAATCGGCATGCCATGTTGGGGAAATCTTAATATTATGCATGTAGGTTGCAAATATATATATATATATATATATTTTTATGATTTAATTAAGCTTAAACTCTTACCTTCCAATGATTGGTTTAATATGTGCGCATAAAACCTTTTTATTAGAATTTTAGTATGTAATCCTTTGGGATTTATGGCTCAAACTTCTTATACTTTATTTCTTTGGTTCATTTGTTGCATGTGCATGGAATTTGTGAGAAGACTTGTCAAATTAATTAATTACTGCAATTCCCAAGCTTCTATAAATATAATCCTCTTAACATTGAAAATCATTGGTAGAGATATTGTTGTGATTAAAAATATTGTTTTGATCAATTAGAAATATTTTTCTTTCTATTTCTTTAACATATTAAATATTTGAAAATTATGAGTTATCCTCAACAGAACGAAGCTGAGAAGCTGTATAAAAGACTTGCCTTCTTAAAATTGGAAAAGTTTCCTCGGCAAAAATGTAAGCGTGAGGGCTTCTTAGGACTCTTTGGACACAAAGTTGATCTCTTGGATCACTGTGAAAAGAAGTTGGAACATTTACAAGATAATTTGAGAGTGGAACAATCTTCATTGGCAGGAAAGGTGTGTGCCTCTAATGGTACTTTTACAATAAAGAGATGAGTTCAATTATGAAAGCAGTCATACTTTTTAACAAATTGTGTTTCCTTCATTTGATATACTTGAAAATTTTCAGTGAAGTTGATTATCCAGCTTTCTGCTGAGTTCTATAAATGTAAATGGTAGAGACAATGGAAAGCATTTTGGAAGTATGAGCACCAAGTAGTCTTCGATTTCTTGCATTTTTAAATATCGGAGGTCAGCTACCCATTGCTGGTCTTTCCAAAATAGCTTTCGGGGAAGGCTTGGTATAATTAACTGAATGAACTTCATGACAGACCCAAAAATGCCCCCTCACGTGCAAAACCAACGGGCTTGCCATGTGGCTCAAACCCAAACACATACCAAATTCAGATACCAAATAACAAATTCAAATATAATCACGTGGAGGGACTTGAACCCAAGACTTCCTGATATAACCTGTCTCTAATACTATGTTAGTAACCAATAGATCCTAAAGCTTAATTTGATGGGAAAGGGTTCAACAATAGTATTTAAGCACTCTAATAGGATGAATTCCAAAGTCATGTCTTCCTTTGATTTGTTTAAGTCTCCTTATGGTTGAGTTGGGATTCTATTGCATACACAACCTTTAAATTACCACATGTAGACTTTTGTGTCATATCAAAGACATATAATTGTCAGATATATAGAATCATGTGAACATTGATTCACTTGGATTGACTATTATCGGACAATACAAAATGAAATTCTTGTGTTTGTTTTGCTCACTGTGAGCAAGGCTGCTAGCTCTGGGAAAGAGTGAACACACAAGCACACATCCTATATCCAGCAGATTATTTTGATATTATATTTTATATATATGAAGATCTGATGCTGCCTTGTTTTCCATTATGCCTTCTTAACTGTTTAGGAAATACCAGCTGCTTTTGTGTCTTTTAAGTCACGCTTAGGTGCTGCAATAGCTCTAAACATCCAACAAGGCGTCAATCCCACAGAGTGGGTCACTGAGATAGCTCCTGAGCCTCAGGAAGTTTATTGGCCTTTCTTTTCAGCATCATTCATGAAAAGATGGATCTACAATCTGGTGGTGGTTGTCGCTTACATTGCTCTTACAATCTTATTCCTTATTCCAGTTGTTATAGTGCAAGGTCTTACTCATCTGGAGCAGTTGGAGATCTGGTTCCCTTTCCTAAAAGGCTTACTAAAACTGTAAGCGGAGATTTCTTAACTTTTTTCCTGTGGAGAATTATTATTATTATTATTATTTGACATAGCATATTAAATTTTATACTTCCCAAAGTCGAAGCACGCCTGGGGTTCTTTTCAGGCTGTTAAAGTCAACTGTTAATCTAGTTGTCAATCAGCTACAATCAAAGTGTCAATTAGCCATAGATTGATGTAATTGGTTAGGTGATTGATTGAGTAATTATTGTGATTGATTCTCCTTCCTTTTCTCTTCTAGGCCTAGCACTATAAATTGATGTTTCTTTGGCCGAATAATATACAACTCTATTCTCTCCTTCCCCAATCTTTTTGTGTTAACATGGTATCAGAGCAAAGGTGCTTCTCATAAACACAACCTTTAGAAATAATTCTTATGTGCCGCCGTTTGCGGTGGCAGATGGCGGCATAAACTCGGGCACAACCTATATGTTCGGTGGCTTTCTGAGTCTGGTTTTGGGTTCTTTATGACCAGATTGCCCTTCTCAAAAATGCCTCTTCGGTTTCAACTCTCTATAAAAAAATGTATGTCAAGCTGTTTCATTGGCCACTCTGTCAAGCCGTTTTATCGGCAACTCTGTCATGTTGTTTCCTTGGCCACTCTATCAAGTTGTTTACTCGGCTACTCTGTCAAGCCATTTCATTGGCACTCTGTCAAGTCATTTGGTTGCCACCTCTATTAAGTCAATTCGTCAACCTTTTGAAATGACTCACTATTATGTCATCAAACTTTGCTTCATCTCCCCAACTTGAGTTTGAGGGGTATGTTTAAGAATCTTGGAAATAATGATTATATGTTTCCATTTTTAATTTATTATGTTTTATTACCATTTAAGTTTTTCTATATCTTTTTTCCAAGCTGGGCATTGAAAATATCTATGCTCCAGCTTGAGGGGGAGTGTTAAAGTCGACTGTTAATCTAGTTGTCAATCAACTACAATCAAGGTGTCAATTAGCCATACATTGATGTAATTGGCTTGGTGATTGATTGAGTAATTATTATGATTGATTCTCCTTCCTTTTGTCTTCTAGGCCTAGCATTATAAGTTGATGCATCTTTGGCTGAATAATATGCAACTATATTCTCTCTTTCCCCGATCTTTTTTGTGTTAACACAGGCCATTTAAGTTTCTCTGTCTAAATATATTCCTTCAGTTTCACTTTAATTCTGTAGGTGTAGAAATTTTTTAGTGGAGAAAAACAATACTGCTTGTTTAACATTGAAAAATAGCAGGGTTGAGGGTGTGAGAAAACTTAGCAAAGGAGTAAAAGTAACTTTTTCTGTCTTAGGAGTTTCAAATTTGTTTGACATTTTTATTAGGCAATGTAGTTATGTAAGATCATAATCCTGGATAATTTGTTAAGCAGAGGTTCATCTTATGTAAGACTTAATGCTAATCTGAGGAATGTTTTGGGCTGCAGGACATTTATTAGTCAAGTAATTACAGGATATCTTCCAAGTCTTATTCTTCAATTGTTCCTATCTTTTGTGCCACCCGTCATGATACTGTTCTCCTCTATTCAAGGATACATATCCTTAAGCCAGATAGAAAAAAGTGCATGTAATAAGGTCTGGTGGTTTACTGTATGGAACATATTCTTTGCCAATGTACTATCAGGAACGGCTCTCTATCAGGTCAATGTCTTTCTTGAGCCCAAGAACATTCCAAAGGTGCTTGCTCAAGGTGTTCCTGGACAGGTAAAATGTCTCTTCCACGAGGTCTAACCTATAATTGTATGGATTTTTATCCAAGTTCAGTCCTCTTAGAAAGCAAATTTGTGTCTCTAGAGCAGTGGCAGACCTAGAAATTTAAATTAGATGGGGCACTTTAAATGATATAGATAGTAGTAAAAGAAAAAATAAACTTAAACTATAATAAATATACATTTTATTTTTATTTTTTTTAATGAAATTTCAACAGAAATGAGATTTTTATCTTTCGGTACGACTCAAACCTAAGACATTTTAAAATCGAATGAGCACCGTATACCACTAAGCCACATTAGGAATATGTAACTTTATCCTTCAAAAATCTAATAAAAGCACAATACCCTTTTCATATAAAAAAAATTGCAAACAAGAAAAAGAACTAGACAAGAAAAATAGAATCAACTATGTAAATTCTAGATATAAACTTTAGATATACCAAAAATGATTTACACACAATATTTGTTTAAATTGTTATCGTTTCTAATTTCTGTTTAAAGTTGATAACAACTCAAGTGCTAACAAATAAAAATTTGAGAGACAAAATATTGAGACATGATTATAGATGAATAATTTTGATGCAACAACATTAAATTGGGGGTTTTATGATTCATTGATTAAATTATTAGGTTATATTAGAAGTATTTTAATTTAATTGATAAGTTTACAATAAAAGATAATAATTTGATTAAAAAAAAAAAAAAACAAATTGAAGATAGGTAGAAGAGAATGTAACAGAAGAAATGAAGTTTTTTTAGATAAAATTGGACTAACCTGGAGGGAAAAAGATCATAAAAAACATATGTTGAAAAAACCCTGACAGAACCATAAATAGATCAATAAAAAAGAAACAAAAGAAAAAACATGAGGGGGAAAAGAAAAGCAAAAGTAGAGGGGCACGTAGGCCCTAAAACAATAAACTAAATAGGCACGCTGGCCTCAACCGAAGGCAAAGAAAAAGGAACTAAACTAATGAAACAATCTAACCAGACCAATGACACCAAACAACACTGTCAGAGATAATCATTAGAAAGAGAAGACTTAAGCTTAGCCATATGACGAGCAACAATATTCTCTAAATCATTCCCCTCTACCTCAACTTGAGCGGTCCAATTAGCGAGAAGGCTTAATTATGCTTGGGCCGTGGAAGCCGTAAAATCAGAGCGAATCTTAGTCTGAGCTACAGGGAGAAGAGTTTCCAATCTCACCGAAGGGGTGAAAGAGTTGGCTGCACAGTGAAGTAACAGAAGAAATGAAGTAAAAAAACATGAATGGCCTATATATATATATATATATATATATATGTGAGATAGTTGAAATAAAAAGATTATAAATTATAAATTATATGAAATGGCAGTTATGTAATTATAATAAAACTTGTAAAATTTTTCTCAAGACTTGAGGTGGGGCATGTTCCCCACCTGGACCTAATGTAGGTCCGCCGGTGCTCTAGAGTCTTCTGTTACTAGTTAAGTAATTTTTTGCCCATAAAGATGCATGCTCAGTAGAAGCTCTGAATGTTAACTTCCCACTTTCAAGGTGCTCTTTTATTTTTTATATTATAGTTCATGTAATAATGTAGTTTCTGTTAGTTGGCAATTCCTAACAGTTTCTTTATTTGGTATAGGCTTCATTCTTCATTGCATATGTCGTTACATCTGGATGGACCAGTTTATCATCAGAGCTCCTTCGACTGATGCCTCTCGTCAGCAGTTTCTGTAGTTGGCTATTTTCGAATATTGTTGAAGACTTTGAGGTTCCTTCATTTCCTTACCACAGTGAGATTCCTAGGATTCTCTTCTTTGGACTTCTTGGTATCACATACTTCTTCCTTGCTCCACTGATTCTGCCATTCCTCTTGGTTTACTATTGTGTGGGATACATCATCTACCGCAACCAGGTAACTGGAATGCCTTTCTGAAACTCTTTATTTTGCTAGATGTAAATAAAATGCCCAACAGTGCTTCATTCCAAAAAAAAAAATAGTTGCAGTTTCTTGATAAAGCTTGGTATAGCAAAACTTTTGAATGGTCTTAATTATTTATGGTTGTGTATAGTCTAAACCTTTTTATTTATTTATTTTATTTTATTTTATTTATATATATATTGTATATTGGATTTAAAATGAATCTGGTCAGTAGAAATCTTATTGTGGAATGATGTTCTTGATTGTACATAATTTGATTTACATAATGTATACCAATATAAGGCAAAATGTAATAACAGATAATTAGTAGAAGATGAATATTTATCTCTTTGGCTGTTTGAACGTTTTTTCTGGTTCAAATAAATTGAAAGGGTTATTGAACAAAGGACCATAGTTATCTTTTTCTTTCAAAAGAACAAATGTATGCAATTGCATATATTCCCCCTTGAAATAAAGTACTTGGGTATTTCATTCCCTCAAAACACATACACCTGTGCCCTAAGCTCAATGTTAGCCTCTGTACCATTTCTGACTTAATAACTTGTAATTTTACTTTACAATCTACAGTTTGAATTCATGTTATTTTAATGATTATTTCCATTTATTGTTAAGTGATGTTTCTTTAAAGGCAAGACCGAGTGGACTGGTCCCACTGATATACTTTTATGGAGTTCTTATAAACCGTTATTGTAATTTGCTCAGAAGAACTGTTCAATGTCTTTATATTTAAGTAATCAGCAGTACTGTTCAGTGACTCATAAATTTAGAACATTTGAAGTTTATAGGCCGACAGTCTGATATCTTCTTGTTATTGACTTACTATTGATGAATTTAAATTAGGTTCTTAAATGTAAGTTAATATGATATTTCTCAGTTTATATACTTAAATTTGACCTGTGGATTTGAATCTTGCAATTTAAAATTATTTGTGCAGCTATTGAATGTATATGCACCCAAGTTTGAAACTGGTGGAAGGTTTTGGCCCATAGTGCACAATTCAATGATCTTTTCCTTGATACTGATGCATATTATTGCAATCGGGATATTTGGGCTGAAGAAACTTCCTTTGGCGTCCAGCTTTATTATTCCACTTCCAGTTTTCACATTTCTTTTTAATGAGTATTGTAGGAAAAGATTTCTGCCAATTTTTCAAGAGTATCCTACTGAGGTATGTTGACGTACCAACACTATATTCATTATTTAGATTTAACAATTTGTTTGTATATGTCTGCTTTCATTTTTTGATAGAATGGTTTTCTTAATTTATTGTACTTGTGACCCATTTCATTTAGGTCTTTTTTTTTTTTTTTTTTTTGCTAAAACAAGTGGAATGGAGAAGTTGGATAATATACTGGGGAATAAGTGGAATCAAACAATTCTCAATTTTTGAACTGTCCTAGTCAACTCTTTCATGGTACTGTCCCGAAAAGGATACCCCGGTCAGGTTAAATCTCTTTCAGTAAAGCAAACAGTCCAGGGTTTAACTCCCTCCACACCAGCCTTGGAGGGGATTCAATTAGTTGTAATTGTGTGTATAGGGTGAAGTAAAAGAGAAAATGAAGATATTATGATGGTTACCTAATGTTTTAAAGCATAGAACCGATCAGTACAATCATTGTGTGATATCTAATTCTTCTTTGTTACTGTTGGTTTTCTTATATTTATCTTTTTTAAGTGCGTGCAATTTTAAACTATTAGCTCGCTTCCTCTAAAAATACAACCTTTGGAACTCTATAGGCATCAAGTATAAACTGCAAAATCTTTGTTTCCCACAATACGAGATTTCAATTCCATAGGCTCTGGTCCAAAATTCCAAATACTTTAGAAATTGTAGAAATATGTTGGTTTCACTGCGTTTCAAAGTCCACACACATATATGGTCTGCTTATGGAGCAACATCTGTTACAGTTACTTTTAATACTTGTTTTCCAATTAATATTCTTTGCTTTATAGAAATTATTTTCTTCCTATAGCTATCCAGGAAAGGACTGAATATTGTGCATTGTGCAGTGCCTTGTCAAGAGAGATAGAGCAGACCAGAATGATCCTATGATGGCCGAGTTCTACAACAAATTAGTAACTGCCTACCAAGATCCAGCTTTGATGCCAATCCAACTTTCCCGGAGCATTGATAGGCTAAAATCTCCCCTTCTTCATGATGCCGAAGTCTGACGTTAGCCGGTATTTTTTTTTCCCCGTGGCATACCGGCAATAGGAAGTACCCATGTCTTATTTAGTTAATATATATTGCTGAGAATGGTTTGTCTTGCTGATGAAGTAGAAAAGTCCTACTACTATGTACACAGACTGAGATGATGTTTTTTGCCATCTGGTGCATCCAAACGTTGTTTTTTGGTTTTAAGTCCCGTTACTTAAAATGTTGGTTTTATCAGGGAGATCTTGGGTTTCTTATGCGGCAACATCACAGTGGGGCTGTACCCAAGTCCTTGCCTTCAAATGATTGTGTTATGTTTCTGCATATGAATTTAAGGGCTGTACCCAAGTCATGACTCATGATGTCTACAGGTTTATTCTATTGTCCCTCTGTTGTTCCTTTTTTTGCATGAATAGCTTACAAAAACCATGGAACCAATATTGCCCTACAGGTTTATTTTATTGTCCCTCTATTGTTCCATTTTTTCTCCCTAGCAAGTCTAATGCTTGCTATTCACGACACTTCTATTCTGATTAATTATTAATTTTCAAACCTGTGTTTCAAGCTCTACATTTTTTTTTTATGTATCTAATTATTGACTAGTGACATACTTAGCATATTGATGATGCATGAAAATAAAAATATTACTCATTTTGCTATTTTTTGTGTCATTTTAGAAGTAGACATTTAATTTGCCGTCGAATCTCCATGTGGAGGAGCAACAATGGCCATTGACTTCTTCCTATAAAGGAAAAAAAAAAAAAAAAAAAACAAATTAGGTGCTCATACTTTTAGCCTAGGACCTAATCTACATCTTAATCAACTAATAATATATATATATATATATATATACGGTCTTTCTATTGTCAGTTCGTCGTAACAATAAATATATCAGAATAAAGAATGTGGACCACAGATTATGGATAAGTTTTGATAAGTGTATACACTTTGAGTCAAAATATGTAAATCTAGTGGTTCACATTCTTCGTATTGATATATTTATTGTCAGGACGAACTGATAATAGAAAATCTATATATATATATATATATATATATAAAAGAAGAAAGAGCCTTACATAATCACAAGTGGCAGATTATCTTTTAATTATGATATTTATTAACAAATAATTAATTATAATGTTTGCTTGCTCTCATGTAGGGATAGATTCCTTTTTGTTTGTTAGCTATTGGTTTAATTTATGTTTAACTGGTGGTTAACTTCAAGAAAATTAAAAAAATCCAGAATACTAAACACAAAAAAGGTAAAATTTGTCTGTGTTTGAATTTGTTTAATTTTGTTTTTTCTTTTGGTATTGACTTTAATGTCCCCACAAAATCTCCAAGCTCATGATTTTTGCTTTTGTTTTTTCCATTTCTGGGAACTTTCCTGGAAACCCACTTGGGTCAGTTTGTGAATTTTACATTCAACTTCTTTGGTATTATCAGTATCTTAAGATAAATTCCTCTTTCAAATAAATAAGGACTAATTGCACAAACCTCCCCTGAGTTTAGGTCCAATTACAGTTAGATGGACCTTTTGTTTGAAATTACACAAACCTTCCCTACCATAAGTTGACTTCCGTTAAACTTAACTATTGACCAAACTTTAGGGTTAAATGACTTAAATGCCCCAATTTGTATTATTTTATTACCTAAAATAAATAATTAAACAAATATTATCTAATATAAAATAAAAATTTTAATTTTTTTTAAAAAGTTGAGGATAATGTTGTTATTTTTTTCGATATTTATCACCCAGTTTTTGGAGGAGAAAAAAAAAAATGGCAAACTTTTTTTTTTTTTTTTTTTTTTTTTTTTTTTTTTTTTTTTTTTTTTTTTTTTTTTTTTGTCGATATCTATCACCATTCACCACCCATTTTCAACTAAAAAGAAAACCATCATCATCCGAGCTTTTATTTTTATTTTTTCTAGGTTCAATACCCATTTTAACCAAAAGCAAAAAAAAAATCATTAACAGTTGAGCTTTTTTTTTTTTTTTTTAGATTCATCACCCATTTTTATTTTTTCTAGGTTCAATACCCATTTTTTTGAATGGGTGACGAATCTAAAAAAAAAAAAAAGGTCCATGAAGGATTTTTATGAAAAATGGGTGATAAATATTGAAAAAAATAACAACATTATCCTCATCATTTTTATTAAAATTTTAATATAATAGATAATATTTGTTTAATTATTTATTTTAGGTAATAAAATAATACAAATGAGGGCATTCAAGTCATTTAACCCTAAAAGTTTGGTCAATGGTTAAGTTTAACAGAAGTCAACTTATAGTAGGTGAGGTTTGTGTAATTTTGAGTAAAATGTCCATCTAGCTATAATTAGACTTAAACTCAGGGAGGTTTATGCAATTAATCCAATAAATAAATAAATAAATTCCAAGACCAACTAGCATCTTTCCTCTTGTTTTATTTTCCTATATGACATACACACAGATCCATTAAACTATGAATAATCTTTTGATTCTTTTCTAATTTTAAAAAACTTAATAATTAGTCTTCTATAGCCAACATGGGCGTAGCTCAGTTGGTAGATGAACGAGCTTACTTACTAGCCTATATATATATATATATATATATATATATAAAACACAAATCTCATTCAACGTTTTAATGAGATTGGTTTATAGCTTATAACACCATTCACTAAAATTTACAAGAAGAGAATGGTGAATTAGAGTTAGTCCAGAAATGTCAATTATTAGGGAAATTACATGATTGGATGATTCACAGTAATCAAATTATATTAATTAATAAAATCTTGTAATTAAATATTTGGACATCTCTAATCTCTTATGTGATGGGGCTTTGGAAAAATCGATTATATCGACTAGGATCAGTTATGACAAAAGCTAAGTGACTTGTATGCTTAATCACCCAAAGTAATTCTCTTGGACCTTTGAAAGTGACCCTTGCTACACGGATTCATTCGTTACGAGTCATTTCTGAAAAGAAAGGTCATTGATGAAAAATCGAATCTACCCGTATTTTAGTCAAATTTCAAAGGAATTACAGTACAAATAAAATTTCCTTTACCTAATGCTGGTGACTAGTAGTGGCACAGATGCTTGTATCAGCACACAGATTTTGTCAATTGTTGTTCTTTCTGGGAGATGCATTGTCTGGTTAAATGATATTCAGTTTGTTTTTCAAATGTCACACAATAGAAAACTTACAAATTAGTCCCTTTCACAAGAGTGATGATTTCTATGCTTTGTCTCCTTGATGCTCAATGACAGATTATAGAGCACCAAACCTGACTAGAGAATTATTCTCTAGTCATTCAGGCTTTACAAGTGATTGAGAAATACCCTTTGAATTGGTCATATCAAAACAATCCCACGTATATTTTATTAGTGATTTTAAGTCTCTCTAACTAGGCTCCATATGGTTTGATTTGGTAGCCGAAATAAAGAAAGAACAAAGAGGTGTGAACAAGCATTTAAGACCTTTTCAAATTGACATCATCCTTCACTCTCTTCATATAAATTATCATCATCAGGCCAATACAACACAATCATTTGAAAAAAAAAAACCGAAAGGATAAGTAAGTCAGTCGATATGGCTAGGAAGAGAAAGGCTAGTGAAGGAGGAGTGGAAGAGAAAAATACTAACAGTAATACTAGTGAAGGGAACAACATGAGTTGGGATGAGATGGTGAAAGAAGCTGCAGCAGCAGCAGCGCTAGGAGGAGCGAGAAGGGCTAGAAAGCGTTTTGTTGGTGTCCGGCAAAGGCCATCAGGTAGATGGGTAGCTGAGATTAAGGACACTATACAGAAGATAAGGGTGTGGTTAGGCACTTTTGATACTGCTGAGGAAGCAGCCAGAGCCTATGATGAAGCTGCTTGCTTGCTTCGTGGTGCCAATACCAGGACCAACTTCTGGCCTTGTTCACCTTCCACCTTTTCGACTCCTGCTCTTCCTTCAAAGATCACTAATCTTCTTCTTCAGAGGCTCAAAGCAAGAAACAACAACAACAACAACTCTTCTTCTGATACTTCGCCTGAAAAGCAGCAAGCAACAACAACAGATTTTTCGAACACCCAGTTCACTGATTTTCTCAATGATCCTGAAGATTACGACAACAGCCCCGCTCACACTCACAACACTAATGCAAGTAGTCTTGATCAAATGACAAGTAGTTTTGAATCTTGTTTAACTGAGAAAGAAGAAGACAGTAATTCAGGGAAAGTGGATTTGGATTTGGACTACATTTTGAGTGATGCAGGCCAGTCTTCTTCAAGTGTTGAATATGCGAATTTTGGAGGAGAGGAAGAAGGAGAAGAGCTAGGCACTGACATAATAGAATTAGAACCCTTGGATTTCCAATTCTTGGAAAATCTTGGTTCTTCAAGTTACTATCCTTTCGAGATTACTGGAGAGATTGAAGAGCCAATGGAGCCGGAAAGCTATGCAGATGAGCCCTCGATGCTTAGAGCTGCAATGAAAAGGATGAAATATGAGAGGAAGTTCTCAGCTTCTCTGTATGCTTTCAATGGAATCCCTGAGTGCTTGAAGCTGAGGCTCGAATCGGGAAACTTGAATGGTAGAGGAAAATCTGAACAATTAACAAAACTTAGAAATGCATGTAACATGAAGAACAAAGAGGAAGAGAAGAAATCAGAAGAAAACAAGTTGGAGAAGAAGCAGGAGGAAAATTCAGAAAGTTTACTATGGAGCTCACTTGATCTTCAACCAATCTGTTTTGTTAACTAAATTCACAGGAAATTTCCAATCTATTATATAATTCATTCCATTTCATCCAATTCTCATCTCAAAGAAACAAAATTCATTGTAATGTTAACTTTCTTGCAAAGCTGCAGATTTTGAGCATAAAGATTAAGAAATATTTTATTACTAGTTGTTTTCTCAACAAGTTTAATGTGTTTTCTAGTATCTCCACCACACAAGGTATGCCTATATAGTATAGACTGATATGATCTTTGAATAAAGATCAAGTTATAGAGTTATATATCAAGATTCAAATGCAAGTACAAGCTAGTGAATTTAAATTCATCGTTTAATTTCTCAAATTCCATATAAACTTTGTTGTTTGTAAATAAAAAACAATCTGGTTCGAATGTGGAAGAGATAGAAAGAAACAAACATAAACACAAACAGTGTCCTTAAGACAATTTCACCGTATAACACCGTATATGTATAGCGATTGTCTCTTAAGATACAACGATTTAACAGTGGAAGTGCGGATCCGCTCTCAACGAACTCAAATCAAGTTCAAACTTACCAAGGACCCAGAAAGAGAAGAACAAGGAGAGAAAATTATGCTCTATATTTCATGATTTCAAACTGTGTTCTATGAAAAGTAGACTAGGGTTTCTTATAGAAAACCGAATCAAAAAGATTGATATGGAAATAATTTGATTAATAAATCTGTTTTTTTAATGGCTGACTTAGGGAAAAATAAAGATAGTAGCAAGAACTCAGTTGTAGCCCACACACGAGTCGTCCAACCGAAGGTTCGATGTTTGTGATTTGCAACCCCTTGGCACCAAAGAGAGCCTCTATGCTACACATGTGGATAAGCTACTATCATACAATCAATTATATACTACATATAAATGTTTTCCCTAACCTATGTGGGATGCACATTTTCCCTACACAATGAGTTTACTTTGAAACTCAATTTCTCATTCACCCATTAATCATTTTGAGAGTTTGAGTATACCATTTCGATGTTCTCACGGAGAAGAATACGAATATACTTTGATCTTTCATTTTCATGAAATCGATCATACTCAAACAACGCTCTCAAAATGCGTGTTTATCACAAATTTTCCAACAAACTTTTGGACGAATATCAAAACCTATAATAAATTTTAATACCAAATTGATATCTATGCTTTGGAAACAATTCCCAAATCTCACCTAAGGAGAGTTTTTGGTTTAAGGTTTTATTGAAAACTAACCCATTTGGGAGTCTGAAGTCAACAACTAACCTCTTTTTGAAAAGCTTGCAAAACTAACTCTTTTTTATGCGTAAGTACTATAATACACTTATTCTCTTTTTTCCTCTCTACACATTCGACCTCTCTTTCTTTCTCCTCTCCAATTTTTTTTCTTTTGTTCTCTCTTCCTTCATTTCTCGAAATTAAGCAACTCCACCATTGAGCAACTCGAAATAATTCAGATTGTGTTGAAAGTTTCTATTATTCATCAACCACAAGAGTTTCTTCTATTGAAGCTTTGAAGTCAGTTAAAAAAAAAAACAAAAAACAAAACTTTTATATGTTATATTTATCTTTAATCTCCGATTTGCTTAAATGTGTGGGCAACAACTAACAACTAACCTCGTTTTTCAAAAAGAGGTTAGTTGTTAACTTAAGACTCCAAATGGGTTAGTTTTCAATAAAACCTTTTGGTTTATATATGAAAAGTTTTGGGAAAATTTGA
This sequence comes from Acer saccharum, assembly GCA_030490815.1. Taxonomy (NCBI): domain Eukaryota; kingdom Viridiplantae; phylum Streptophyta; class Magnoliopsida; order Sapindales; family Sapindaceae; genus Acer; species Acer saccharum. The sequence goes on along the minus strand of CM059875.1, from coordinate 3,230,043 downwards.
AAACTAAGAAGACCAAATAAAGATAAATAACAAACAATACCAACTATGTTTGAATTATACCACGAGAAAGATTAAAATGAAATTTAACTTTCCAGGGATAACTAAGATGACCCCCTCCTATGTTCAGGTATCAAGCAAGCTAAATCAATGTCAAATGTTCATCATAAAGTTTTTATGCTTTAAATTTCCAAGAAGAAATCTGAAAGGGCAAGGAAATTGTGATAGATTACAAAAACATCGACAGTAGAATATGAACAAATAGGATGTATATATAGAGAGAGAAAACTTAATTCTTTCATCTAAATCATACAGTTATCCGTAAGTTTAAATACATATACTGAAAGATTAACGGAAAAGATCTTCTCGAGTGATCTGCATTGCCAATTTATAGGACCCCCAGCTGCACAAGAAATGCTGCACAAAGATCTAAGAAGAGACATTGTGGCCCTTGAACCCTCTGAAGATCAAGCAGGTACTTGTCTTCGTGAGCTTTGTAAAGCTGTCAAGAATTAAGATGCATCAAAGGATTACTTTATAATACTATTGAAGGTTACTAATAGTCAGAAAGTATTTATTACCTGTACTTCGAATTTGACCACATTCGGGGGTTTGATCACATCATCGTTTTTGTTGATGGTAGATTCATCCCCGGAGTAAAGATGATGATCAGGAATGCACCTGCACTTGATGTTGTAGTGTCCAATCTTCTTCCAACACACATTCAGCTCTTGCAAGGCTTTGAGAACTTGCGTCATTATTTGATGAGGATGGGCTCGAGACTGTCAAAACAAAGCCAATTCAAATAATCAATGAAAACCATTTCCTATCAAGACAGATAAATTTAGGACACACAACCTGCAGTCCAAGAGCCCATTTCCTCTTGGTTGCGCTTTGTGCTGGAAAGCTGTGCCTAACAATTGGCGCGTTGTTAACTTCACTGGGGTGCATATAACTGAAACCACTTTCCTAGAAAAGAAAAGACACACTATATAAACTATATACCAATTTCACCAGATCATTAAGAAAATTTCAATAACATGGCCGGGGACATAGCTAGTCATACCATCGTTTCTTGATGGTCGTCACTGGAAGCTGCACGGTAGCGGTTGTCCAACAATAAATAGTAAGTGACTGTGGCCTGAAATATGCTGCAAGAAATGAGATAAACCATTTAAAACTAATGGGAACAGATCAGTTGGAAAGGTAGAAACCTCATTTTGTATGTCGTTGCAAAGAGATTCGACCAGTTGATTCTGATCAAATCCCATCTTAACCGATTCTTTAAGAATATCTTCATCAATCTGCAACAAGTACAATCAAGCATCATATTATACATAGGCGTAATTAAGATCGATCACAAGCAGTGCACGCAGGCACAAAACATTAACCTTTATTGGTTGTTGCCTTGTGTGTGGCGCTAAATAACGCGGAAGATGAGCTTGGAACCATGGGTGCTGACGGATCTTAGGAATGGTAATTCGCTTCATCGGGTCAACAATAAGCATCCTTGTGATCAAATCACTTGCACCAGCTGGTAAATTGCTAGGGAGAGCATATGTACCACCCTATGCAAAATATGGATGCTCACTCAAGTTTCAAATTCCATACAAATTTCAAAACATGAAATAATCAAAGTAAATACCTTGATTTTCTTGAAAAGGATGGGAAGGCTTTCATCATCAAAAGGAAGTCTACCGCAGAGAAGAGCATACAATATAACTCCACAGCTCCACACATCTACTTCTGGCCCTGCATATAATTTCTCAGAAATAACCTCTGGAGCAGCGTAGTTTGCGCTTCCACAGTTTGTCTTGAGAAAATGACCATCTCGCATGACATTGCTCAACCCAAAATCCGCAATCTTTAAATTGCATTTTGAATCCAGAAGCAAATTCTCAGGTTTGAGGTCTCTATGAACAACCATATTCCTGTGGCAGTACTCCAAGCCTGCAATTAACTGCTGAAAGAATTTACGAGCCTCGGCCTCCTGTATCCTGCCCCTCTCTACAATATAATCAAACAGCTCCCCAGACTCCATATACTCCATGACATAGTAAATATAAGTTGGTGTTTCTATAACTTCATAAAGTCTGGTGATATGGGGGTGCTTAAACAATCTCAAAATTTGTATTTCTCTTCTCACTGCAACAACACGTAAGTACAGAGATCGAGCTTGTCAGTCAGCACATGATCAAACACACAGAATATTCGATCGAATACAAGATTTGAAAGCATACCTTTGTCTTCCATTCCCTTTTCCGTAATCTTGCTACGGTTGAGTACCTTGATGGCAACTTTAAGGCCACTAAACAGATGCTCTGCAATTTTAACCTTACCAAAAGAACCAATCCCAAGAGTTCTACCAACCTTATAATTTTGTAAAAACCCATCAACCCCACTTCTGCCTCTGTTTGATCCTTCCATTTTCCTATTCCAAATAATCAAAATCAGGATGTTGATGATACTATTTCATTACATGATACTCTTTCTTGGACTTTCAACTTTTTGATCGAGTATTTGCTTATGATGATGATGATCACAAGAGCTTTGTGTGTCATGAAATGTCTTGGGCATCCAACGACTTTACAAATAATAACAGAAATGTCTATCAGGATTGGCCGCTCTCGTTTCATCTAAGAGGGGTAGATTTGGGATTATAAACAAGGAGGAGGACGTATACTAGGAAAGTGACAAAATTGCACGCAACCATTAAAAACAGAAAAAAGTTGCTCTTATCAGGTTTGGTTATTAAAATTGTTCAAATAATAGATTGGTTTTATATTTATCTCTTAAAACCAATTATGAGTAATTAAGATTAAACACATTTTAATTGAATTTCAACCAAATTGCAAATAAAAAGCTCTACAAATTCTAATTTGAATAATATATATATATAGTATATCTTTCTGAACACATTATTTATTTTTTCTTTTTTATATTTTATTTTCATGGTTTTCTTAACACTATGTTTGGATTTTGACATAAGAAAAATGAAAGGGCATAAAAGAGATTATTCAATTCCCTCCATTTCCAAATTTCATTTAACAATCCAACCAAAAGATAAGAAATCCAATTTCCTCTTCTAAGAAAACTGATCATTAATAAGGGGATTAACTAGAATTATCACGCTAAAGGAATTCAAAATTATTGGTTATTATTAAATCAAATGCTTTATTGTTTTGCATAATCGATTGTCAACTTTGTCTGATGTGAACTTATTAGAATTTTAATAGCTTTCTTTAATTTTTAGTTTTTAATAAATAATTCACGAATCAACTCTCATTCACATTAAAGTTCTCAAATTAAGATTTAGCTTCCATTTAATCAGTAAGAATTGTAGGTTTATTTCTCTCCTGGAGAGCGATATCAAGTGAATATTTGGATAAAATTCAAATTTATAATAAAGTAGACATGATTTAGACAAAATTCATAAAAATAGACATGATTTCATCAAGGTCCTTACCGAATTTATAATAAAGTATACCTCACTTGATAACTATATATATATATACAAAAATGTTCAAGTCAGTGCGCACTGATATAATTTCATCAGTGCGTTGGATGTGGACTATTAGATTTACATACTTTGATTCAAAGTGTGTGCACTTGTCAAAGCTTCTCCATAATCAGTGGTCCACATACATTGGTACATATATAGTTACATCAATACGTACAGATGTGAACGAGACCGTATATATATACTAAATTTAAAATAAGGTATACCTCACTTTATGTTTTAGGGTAAAGTTACCTATTTACCCCGATGAATTTTTAAATTATTAATGGAATGGTGCATTTTGTCTAGGCATGACAATGAGTCGGATTCGGGTTGGGTTCTACTAGATCTAGATCTAGACCCGTCAAACATTTTGGGACTCAGGCCTGAATATATTCGTGGTTTCAGGTTCGAGCCTAGACCCACGGGTCTTAAGAAGACCTAGGCCCGCCCCGTGAACCCGTGAATTTACTTAGATCTGGATTTTGACCCGCAGACCCATGCTTACTGACTTGCTTCTATCAGCCAAAGAGAACACATTTGACAGCTGCATGGTGGATGAGGCAACAAACAAGGAAGTCTGGATTGACATGAAAAAGAAACGGAGAAACAGAAACAGCGAACTGGTTTGAAGATTAGAGAGAGTGAGAGTTGGAAGATAGATGAAGAAGAAATATCAGGGAAACATTAGAGATTGGAAGAAGAAATAAATGTTGTAGAGTTACAGACATATCAAGCTAACGGTGGTTGTACAATAGAAAAAAAATAGAGAGCTCAGTCTATTTTTTCCAGACCTACACATCACTTCACGTCCAAATTCATTTATTCGAGTCCGCGGGTTTGAGTATGGTTTTTTTTCCAGTCCGGACCCGAACCCGATGTGGGTTTCTTGATTTGTATCCAGAAACGACCTACGACCCAAATATTGAGACCCAGACCTAACCCATGCAGTTCGGATTCGAATTCGATTCGGTGCTCGTGGATTTGGGTGAAATTGTCACCCCTAATTCTGTCTATTAATCGAAACTAGGGATATTTTCACTTGGGTCCTTATGTTTTTTTTTTGAAATATCTATCTTTTACTCATTTATACATTTTCGGAGGATTGAGCCCTATATTTTCAAAAACCACTCAATTTCGTCTCTCTGACTAGAATTTTGACGGTCAACGGTCACAAAAAATGCTAAATGACTAATTTGCGCATGGCTTCAGTTTCACTACCTAAAAGTACCATTCTGCCCTTTAAAAATTCAACAATTATAAATAATTTATATATTAAAAAAAAATTGGTAGATGGATCTTCACCATCCATCTAGTGATGATCAAATTACAAAAAAAAAATAAAAAATTATAATAATAATAAAAAATAACATTATAAGAAAATAATATGATATTTTAAAAAAATGAAAATGAAAGAGAAAAACGAAAAAAAATCTAATATTTTAATATTTATGGTGAAATTCATTTTAGTCCCTCTAATTTGACCTATTACACAAACTGGTCCCCCGGCTTTCAGTATTATCTCATTAAGTCCTTCTGTTAATATTTCCGTTGAAAAAGTTGTTTCTGACAGGGTCAGAGGGTCAAATGACCCTGCTACCCCTAATAGCTGTTCAAATGGATTAAAATCATTATTGGACAAAAATGCCCCTCTACTGAATGTTGCACTTGCAACGACTATAATTGTGAGCCTTATAAAAAGGCTTCCTCACACCTGCACACATACAAACCTTCAACATACATTTCCAAACCTATTTGAAACACATGCACATTCACCCACACATACAAGCCTTGTTTGAAACACCTGCAATAATTTCTAAACATCCATATAATTTCTTGATTTTTTTTTCCAACCATACAAACCTGCAATCAAGTGTACTGCACATATAAATCACACATTTCACACCCACACATACAAACAAAATTCATGCAATAACTTGCATACATTTCTAAACCTATTTTCATTTCTTGAATTTATTTTTTTCCAACCATACAAACCTACTAAAACATCCATATCAATTCAAATATCAAGCAAGCAACATCAATAGATTCAAGGGATTGAAAAAGGCGTAAAGTTATCATGAATTTATCTTGTCTATGTATGAATGTTTGAATTATATGTTGTATGTAAAGTTACCTTTAGGGACAAACATGAGTTTGTTTCAAGGGATTGAAAAAGGCGTAAAAACCTATTCAACCCTCCCCCCCCCCCCCCCCCCCCCCCCCCCCCCCCCCTAGGTATGCTTTAAGCAATTTAACTACGTTTGTATACTTTCACCATCATCCCCATTAATAGATTCTTCCTCAACAATTGGGACCTCCCTAAACTGTGTATTATCTTCATCACCCTTCTCATCATCCCTATCATCATCTTTCTCACTATCACCTTCGTAATTCAGCTGTTTAGCCTGTATGTCACACCAACCTAGTGGTTCGTATCCCCTTTTCATATCCAACACTTGAGGCTCTTCAGAAGGAGTTGGAATGTAAAAAATAATCCTCTAATTCAAACACTATATTATCCAAACCATGCTCCTCAAACATGCTAAATAATTCAAGTACTATCATTTCCCACCCTATATTTGTCAACAGACCAAGGTATTTGTGTCTACACATGGTAATCTCCAGTAGGTACATCAGAGCTCCCACTAAGCTTCTCACAGATTGCATGAATTAAGGTGATGAGGCTAATGTGATCAACATCACACTCACCTACCTCAACCAGATTAACCCCAGTCTGCACAAAAATTTTGAAAGTGAAACTGTCCATTGCACCTGTCATAAGGAATAACAAAACATGAGTAAGCTAACACGATACATTAGCCTCAGAAATTCAAATAAACCCTAACCCGATACAAAAAAAATAAATACAAGGAGATCATGCATGCAATATGGAAGCCACAAAAATTCAAATAAACCCTAACCCGATACAAAACAAGAAGAACCAAGAATTTGTTTCTTAAATTGCATTATTTTCGTGAGTTAAACAAATAAAACACTTCAAACAAATTTAACAACACTTGATTACACTTAAATGACTTATCTGACTCTATATAAACCCTAACTTGCTACTAAACAACAACAAACAAGAATGTTTTTGACAACAAACAAGAATGTTTTTCAAAAATTGCACTATTTTGGTTGACAAAACACTTCAAACTACTTGATCAACACTCAATTACACTTAAATGGCTTTAAATATAAAAAAAAATCCCCAAATTTTATCAAACTCACAAACCCTAACTTTTCAACATCTTTGCAAAAACACAACATAAACACATTGCATGGAACAAATATCAGGCAAACACGTAAAAGTTACTTAATTGGTGCAAAAAAAAACTAACATTTGTCGAATTTGCTTTAGAAATCCTCCCAAAACATCGTTCTTGCAACTGTCGATTAGCCACGATTGTTAAGACGAACACCAACACTTTAGACGCAACAACAACTGTGAATATTTAGTGAAAATCAAAAGGTTTTCTTGAAGGTTGTAGGGTTTTTGGCTGGAATGGGTTTTCTATTGTTTGTCTCTGAAGAAAATACGAATGAAAATGGTTTGGGAATATATTTGGGCCCACAATTCCTTTTTGTTAATGGGGTGGGGTAAGACACGTGTTGTAATTTCAGTGGGTTTAATTACTTTTTTGATTTATATTTTTTTTATTTATAAATCAAATTACTTCATTACCTTTCGTCAAACTAGTTTCTAGAAGGTTGTCATGTAAGATTATGAAATCAATCCCAATCGCCCCACCCCCCCGACCACCGATTGGCGTTCGAACTCAAATAAGTTCAAAACAGAAGCAGCGACAATGACAACGTCGACCAGAAGCGACGATGACGACTAGAAGCCGACCGGTTCGATCTGTGTTTGATTGTCGATCTGGATTTGATTGTGTTCCTCTCTCTCATCATCCTCCTCATTTGGTGTGGATTCAATTCAGTCGATGGGTTTGGTTTTGATTTGGGTTTCGGTTGGTGGTAGTGGTGGTTTGGATCGATTTGGGTTCTGGTGGTGGTGGTGTTTTGATTTCTGATTTGGGTTTTGGTCGGTGATGATAAACTAACTTGGTTTTTGATTTGGGTTTTGGTTTCTGATAAACTAACTTTATTAACAATTCGATCTAAAAGATGATAGAAATCAAGTACATTTGATTGAAAAGAGAAGCACATAGGAAAACCTTACCTTCTCTCTAGCACTTGTAGGTTTTTTATTTTTTTACTAGTTGGAAAAGGACTGCTGCAAATACATAATTGCTGTGTCTTCTCTTGCTGAAGAAGAATTTGGAAAATTGAGATTTGTTAGGATTTCGTTTCCTATTAAGAGTGAATGTGATTTTAATCAGGAATTTTAAAGTAGGAAAAAGGGAATTTAATTCCTAATTAAGTAATTAGTGATTGCAAAAGTAAGGAGGGTCAATCTGAATTGGAAGGTTGATAATGATAATTTTTTATTTTTTTTCGTTGTTTTTTTTTTTATTTTATTTTTGAATGAATGGTTTTTTTTATTTATTAAATGTTTACTTTTATAAAAATACTAAATTTAAGGAATAAAAATTAATTTTAAAGCATTTCAAAAAAATTAGATAGACAAAAATACATTTTTTTGATTAATTTAACTCACTAATCCGTTTTTCTTTTTTAATTTTTGTTTTTATTTATAATTTATAATTTGTGTTTATAATATTAATTTTATTAGTATTACATAAATATTTATTTTTTCCATTGATTGTTGTGTTGACATGTGGCATGTGTTTGGTTAAAGACAAAAATACCCTTGAAACCGTTAAAGTTGACTAACATTTGACCAACATAAGGATCAAATTGAGTGGTTTTTGAAAATATAGGGCCCAATCCTCCAAACATATATAAGTGAGTAAAAGATAGATATTTCAAAAAACCTTAGGGACTAAATGAATAATATCCCTTGAAACTATAAGGTTTTTTGACCAAAAATGAAACTAGGGGTATGAATATTTTACCAAAATTTTAACATCAAAACAATTAATGATGAATTGAGAGTTATTGATGACAAGTAAAAGCTTTTATCGAAAATATTTTACATGAAAGCAATTAATGATGCATAAATTCCATTTATAGAGGGAGAGGGAGAGAGACTTGCACGGCAAGGATTTATCTGTTTGGGCTTCCATGCCAATCCATCTTCTTGTTCCAATTTGAGTTTAAATCTACATTTTTTTTTCTTTGTTTTGACTGTTTGGAAGGATGACATTTATAAAGGCGGTTTGGTCAAAAGTGGCATTTAAGTGATAAAACAATAAACATTAGTGATTTTAGATTCTGTCAAAAAAACTTAGTGATTTTAGACATTTCTAACTTCTAAGAATAGAGAAAAAAAAAATAGGTGCTACTAAAAAAAATTACCCTTACATAATTTTATAAACATTTGTGATTTATTTTAGATTTTATACTTCTTTATATTTTGGTACTATTTAACTATTAGATTTTTTTTATTTTATTTTTACTTCTTTAATTAAATCAATCATCAATTACTTTATATATATATATAAGAATATTAAAATATTCAACAGGTTTGAATTTGATGTTAGACCCGGTAAAGTAAACTAAAACAAATGGTTCAAAGATGATATAACTTAAAAATAATAATAATAAAAGAAAATGTGGACCTTCTAGATGGTGAATTGATCTTTTATGGGTTGGACATGATAGAGAAGAAACAGGTAAAAATATAAGCGTTCGAAAAATCGCCCTAGGCATTAGGCAGCCGCTGCGATTTTGGTATAATCTGTTAACCTATACGGAGTGAAAAATCGCTAGGCGGCACTAGGGTTCTTTTTTTATTATTGAAAAACAAAAAGACCAAAAACGACGTCTTCAGCCCTTGTCATTTTTTTTCTTTTCTCCTCCCTCCGTCTTCTCCACAACCCGGTCGCGGCGTCTACCAACTAGTGCCTTTTTTGAACATTGAAAAATATTCACCAAGTTTGATTAGTATTAGAGTATCGGATCTTCTTCATCTAAGCCCCAACAAGGATGATGAATTGTCAATTTGGAGCTCACTAGATCTACCACTCATCTCTGAAAATTTGCAAAAAGGAAAATTGTTTAGATTTGAAAATTATTATTATTATTATATACACACGTACACATTTATGTGTGGGGAGAGCAGCCGAGCAGGCTTGTCCTGTTTTTCATGTAAAATAAAACACTCCTGTATGTTAGGCTATGAATATCAAGTGTTGATACCAATTACCAAAGCATCCCTTGCTATGTTTCAACTTTCAAGCAACAAAACACTAGTACATATCGATGGCAAAACGTTAACAAAAGACAGGATTATGAATAACTTAATTCTTTCATCTAAACGGGTTCATAACATTGACAAGATTCCTATGTAAGCCCACAAGCGGATCATCAAAACCTGGACAACCAAGCTGGAGCCAGCTTCACTGTTAATGACTAGCTTAAAACAGCAATTACCCATATAAAACTGAGGGAAAATTGAAAAAAAAAAACAAAAAAAAAAAAAAGTAAACATAAACCCAAAGAGAGAGAGACAACAAGGTTATATACAAATCATAAGATTTTATTCACATGCATCATAAAAGATTCATGGACAAAGGTCTTCTCAAGGGTCAAGGTTTTCCTGGTTTAAAGGACCCGGAGCTGAGCAAGAAATGCTGCACAAAGATCCAAGAAGAGAAACTGTGGCCCCTGAACCCTCTGAAGATCGAGCAGATATTTCTCTTCGCGAGTTTTGTAAAGCTGGCAACAGACAGCAGGAAAGATTGATAAAAAGACTACATTTGAAAGATAACTATGCAAAGCAATGCGGACGCCTGTATTACCTGCACTTCAAACTTGACCACATTGGGTGACTTGATAGCACCATCATTTTCAATAATGGTGGATTCATCCCCGAAATAATGATTACTGTGCACAGGATTGTTAGCCATGCCTTCATGATGACCAGGAATGCCAGGGATCCACCTGCACTTCATGTTGTAGTGCCCAATCTTCTTCCAACCAACATTCAGTTCTTGCAAAGCTTTTAGAACTTCAGTCATTATTTCACGTGGATGAGCTCGAGACTGTCAAAATAAAGGCAATACAAATAATCAATCAAAGTGGACATCAAAAATCAGCATTCAATCTCCAATGGCACGTCAAGGGGCAAAGGTCTATCACAGCTAAAAGACACAACTCAACCTGCAATCCAAGAGCCCATTTCCTTTCAAGTGCACATTGTGCTCTCATACCCATTCCTTGATAATCCATGTACCCTGGAAGGCGCTGCCCAACAGCTGGTGCAGCAGCTTCGCTGGGGTGCATACGGTTGAAACTACTTTCCTTGATAATTATTATTGGAAAAAGAAAAAACGTGTCAGCATAACTTCAAATCTAAATAAAGATAGCTAAAACCAAAAGAAACTGCAAAACACAAGATATGAATACGATCCACATTCACATTCAATAAAACCCAGGAGTCCCAGATAAAAAGTTAACTTGTTGACATGCCATAAATGTATTTGTTTCATATTGGTCAAGCAATTTTAATTAGACATTCTTCATGCTAAATTACATTTCATATGAGAAACCACAAATTTACAAGTAGTTCAGAATCATGGCTTTCCATGATCGCAGATGATTAGAAATTCCCATCTTTAAAAATATATATATATATATATATATAATGTGTGTAAACTCGTTACCAACATATGATAAACTTAAAAAAATCAACAAACCATAGTTTCTTGAAACTCAGCACCAAGATAGCCGCTGGAAACACGGAATCGATTGTCCAATAACAAATAGTATGCAACTGTCGCCTGAAATATGCCACAAAAAATAAGACACCATCTGAGAATTTTATATTTATATAAGTATATAACTATACTATACAAAAAATGTAAACCAGACTCCCCAAAACCCTCATTTGAGGGGGATTCAATCATCACCATCTAAAAATTATATAGATAGAGTAGGAAATGTATGAACCTCATTCTGCATTCTGTTGCGTAGAGATTCAACCACTTGGTTCTGGTCAAATCCCATCTTAACCACTTCCTTAAGAATCTCCTCATCAATCTGCATCAAGTATAATTGTATTTGAATTAATCACTAGCAGAAATATAAATATACAATACCAAAATAAATAATTTAAGCATTCAAGAGTTTCCCTCCAAATAGTTGTGGAACTATATATAAATTAGTTGCAAGATTCAGACATGGAAGTGAAATTCACTGTAATCCCAGATGCCAAGAAAATCAAACTATAACTTCAATAAAGATCACAAGACATTCATCCTTAAAATAATTATAGAACTCCAATGGCCAGATGCATATTAATATTATGACGAAAGCAGTGCATCATTCATTACAAACAGAATTCATAACCGAAAATAGGAAGTCAACCAACCTTTTTTGCTTGTTGCATTGTATCTGGTGGCGGAACAGCCAGATAACGTGGAAGATGTGCTTGGAACCAGTGGTGCTGACGTATCTCAGGAATGGTAATTCGCTTCATTGGGTCAACTATAAGCATCCTAGGGATCAAGTCTCTTGCACCAGATGACAAGTGGCTGGGAAGAGTGTATATCCCACCCTATAGGACAAAATAGATGCAGGTTCAGGTGACAAAACGTTCACTGTGTGCAAGTAAGATATAATTGATAGCATACACCTAGTTTGGAAATTATTGGTTGATTAAGAAGAAAAAATACAATGGCAAGAGGTTAGAGAGTAGACAGATTATTCAGCTACACCCAGAAGATCTCTCCAATAAGGAGACATGGCCAACAAAGATATATATAATCCAAAAGAAACGCATAAAGAGAAAATATGACAGTCATAGACATGTAAAGAATATTAAGAACAAGTACAACTGCCATTAGAAACTTTAAAAAAATAAAGGCACAAGAAACTCCATGAACTCTACCCTATCCTATCCCCATCTGTCTGGCTTGAAGATTCTAAGACATAGAAGCTTCATATCATGGAGCATTTGGACAAGCCATCTTTAAAAAAAAATAAAAAAAATAAAAAAAATATGAAAACTTCATTAAAACAAAAGGCAAGTACAAAGAATGGGAGGGATACCCAACCCAAGAGCTTAAGGGCGCATTTGGTATCGTTTTTAAAATGATGTTTTGAAAACTATTTTTAAAAATGGAAATCATGTTTTAAAAATGACATTTTTAAAAATGTAATGTGTTTGGTAGTGTTTTTTAAAAGTTATTTTTCAAAACGGTAAACGATGTAAATGTGTTTGGTTGTTGTTTTTAAAATGGGTAAAGTAGTTTTTTGGAGGGAAAAGTTATGATTTGTTTTAAAATGATCGCTTTTGAAAATGGTGAAAAACAATAAAAAGTTGTTTTTAACTTTTTAGTTATACATTTCAAAAAGTTGTTTTTTGTTTTCAAAAACAATTTTGTAGAATGTGCAACCAAACAACATTACAGTTGTTTTTTATTTTTGAAAACAGAAAACCATCTTTAAAAAATGATTCCAAACAGCACCTAAAAACCCAATGCCAGCGGAAAAAGAATACACAATACCCAAAAGACAGGCCTATGCAAAGGGCCCTCACAAAAAGAAGAAAGAAACCCTGATCAGTTCACCCCAATATACCCCAATATATGTTGATAAAGGAGTAAGGAACATTATTGAACTTAGTAGTTATGGATGACCAAAGAGACACCCAAAAATGAAAACATCCTTGGATTTCTATTCCTCTCCAACCAAATTTCCTAAAGAAGAGGCATGATAGACAATTCCAAAGAGTTTGAGCTTTACTCCCCCCACCAAATGGATAATAAGTTTCAGCCAAAATATCTTTACAAAAAGATGCTTGGCCCACCTTAAATGAGCTACCTCGTGTTTATTCCAAAGGTTAGGAGTAATGGACTAGTAGAGAAAAAGGTGAGTTTGAATTCTCTAAATCATTTGGAAGAGCCCTCTAGTCATTCCAAGACATAGAATCATCTTTTTACAGCTTGATTGAAGAGCCCTCAAGTCAAACTCTTTATCAACCAAAAAGGTGTTTGAAAGGATAAAGTCTCTACCTAAGTCATAATTTTGGCTTGGATCATCACTCAAGGGAAATTTAACACCAATGAGATAACCCAAAGGAGAACACTTGCAACTCCAACTGTGGAATATGTGTAAACGTAATCTAGATAGCATACACCATTTGTTCTTCCTCTGCCTAGCTTCAAGCCTCTGGAATAAGTTGACTTGAAGATTATTAAACTTAATCAAAGTAAATCTAGCAATACCTTTATTTTCTTGAACAGGTTGGGAATGTTTTCATCATCAAAAGGAAGGGTGCCGCAGAGGAGAGCATACAATATGACACCACAGCTCCACACATCTACTTCAGGCCCAGCATACAATTTTCCAGAAATAACCTATAAAATATAACGGAAATCAAGACATTGGAAATTGAGATATTACATATACAAGTAATTTATTTACAGAAAAAAAAAAAAACCAAGGAGCCTCCTACTCAAAGATATTGTATTCCCATACCTCTGGGGCAGCATAGTTAGGGCTTCCACAACTTGTCTTCAGAAAATGACCATCTCGCATTATATTGCTCAAGCCAAAATCTGCTATCTTTACATTACATTTTGAATCCAAAAGTAAATTCTCAGGTTTCAGGTCTCTGTGAACAACCATATTCCTGTGGCAATACTCCACGCCAGAAATTATCTGCATCCAGAAAAAGGTTCGAAATGTAACCTAACTAGGGAGTTCATATAAACAGTGTATATTGATATAGAATAATTGCCAATACCTACCTGCTGAAAAAAGTTACGAGCCTCGTCTTCCTGTAACCTGCCCTTCTCAACAATATAGTCAAATAACTCACCAGACTTCACATACTCCATCACAACATATATATCAGATGGTGTTTCTATAACCTCATAAAGTCTTATGATGTGAGGATGCATAAACAATCTCAAAATTTTAATTTCTCTTCTCACTGCACAAAATATTAGAAGTAAGAAAAAGCAACATATATATTTTACAATAAACCAAATCCAAGAATACCCCTTACATACAAAATAAACAAAACTAATAGCCACGAAGGAAACAATCAAAGCTTTCTTTAACTCTTAAGTATGAGGATGTGAAAGAGAAAACCACAAATTATAAGGGTAAAGGGCTTAATACTAAATCTTAAAGCCTCAGAGGCAAGGTACTAAAATTAGTTGTATCCATCTCAATTTATGATCACAAATATTTATTCAAATCAACAAAGTATCCAAGTAATTTTATGAAAATAGGCAAGAGCCGTCATCCAGGGACTTAAACAATACCTTTCTCTTCCATTTCCATGTTCTTAATCTTGCGACGATTAAGTATCTTGATGGCAACTTTGTGGCCAGTCAATGCATGCTCTGCAATTTTCACCTTACCAAAAGATCCAATACCAAGAGTTTTACCAAGCTTGTAATTTGGTAAGAACATATCAACACCTGTGTTGCCTCGGTTAGATCCATCCATTTTCCTATTCTGTAAAATCAATTAAAAGATTAGTACACTATGCAGAGCTCACACATGTTAATCATGAGAACACTTGTATCAGAATGTTAGTTAAAAACAAATAGATCATTCATATATGGCCACAAATTTAACATCTTTCTGGCGTACAATTACCTCTAAATCAGAAAAACACATTTTTCGATGCCCAGTTCAGTTTTTAAGTCAGTCAAAAACAGACACATCAACTTCGCAGCTAATTTGTTCACAATCTTAAGCCGAAAAATTTCGACTTGGCAAATTTCAATAAATTTATCCCAGTGTCTACAAGCTTACTACCTTCTACGAATTTCTCAATATCACGAACAAATAAAATAAAGTCAAACACTAATTTTAAGCTTGGAGACTTCTACAAAAACCTCAAAAAACACATTTGCTTCGACAAATCTTGTCAAGCGAAACACTAATCACAAAAAGAACCACTTGAATTTCGTAAATAACCAAAAACATAAACAATTAGAAATTATTCAATCCAACAAACTAAACAGAACCCTAGCTACAACAGCAGCAGATCTCGAACTCGCCCCAAAACAAAAAATGACATCAAATTCAACAAACAAAACGACATTCACATTCACAAACACATGAAAAAACAGTAAAGATAAATCATATTAAAAAAAATTAAAAAGCGGGACTCACCGATGTAGAGAGAATCTGACCAGAATGTGAAGCGAAATCGAGCTGTTGAATTTGAAGTAAAAGAAAAAACAAAGAGTGTTTTTTTTGCAGAGAATTGAAATGATTTATTAGTTACAAAACACACACTCTCTCTATATCTCTCTTTAGATTTTTCTGATTTTAGTGCGAATTTAATCGAACTATTTGCTTATAAATCATGAGATTTTTTTTAATTTTTTTTTTAAGACAATTTGTTTCGTTTTCAACCTCTTTCTCTCTCTCCTGGATTTACAGAGAGAGGCTCGAAATGAACGACTCTTTTATTGTTTTTTTTTTTGTTTTAATTATTCACGTGAAATGCCTTGTATGCACAACCACCTTTCCTTAATGACAGAAATGTCCTAGTTTAGGTTAGTAAGGTTTGTGGTTCTGATAGGGGTATTTTTGGGATTACAGTGAAACTTTCGGGATTGGACGAGGGTAATTAGGAAAGTGTGCTGTGCGTTTTAAAAAGCCTTTTCTTTTTCTTATTTAATTTTTTTTATAAGGGACAATTACAATGGAATACCCTGACTTTAATTGAAACTAATAGCAAGTAGATTGATTATGTTAAAATGACAAATGAATACCCTTGATCAAACCGTTAACCATTAAAATTAACTAGGGTTTTCTTATGTCAAAAGGGTAATAAGATCATTTTACTCTTAAAAAAATTGAAGAAATAAAAACCATTAAAAACATTAAATAAGAAAATGACGTAGATCTGGTTCTCAAATCTCATCATGATCTTTTTATTTTTAAAGAAGGAGATCAGGTTCTTCATTTTTGTTGGAGAACCAATCTCTTTTAATAGAGATCATTAATCTCCATTAAACGACCTCCTTTGATAGAAATATTTGATCTCCATTAATGGAGGTTTTTAAAGGTCGTCGGAACCAGATCTCTCCAGTTCTAGAGAAGTGGATCAAGTTCATTGCATAGGTCAGAACCGACTGAACAATGGCTTTTATCATAATCTTTTTACTTTTAGCTAACAATAATTTCCCCTTTCGACCCTTTACTTTCTCCCACACACGATCCTCTATATCTACAAAAAAAAAAAAAAAAAAAAAGGATACGTTTATTTCTTCCCACGTAACATGGCAACCTTAGGAATATCTCTCATGGCAGCCCACCACCTGAACTCCCAGGATTGCCGCTAATCTCTTACATTCCTCACCATTCACGGAAGGGCTCACACAAATGGTTGATTTGTAAAAATTAATTACTGCCCAGATGCCCTAGCATAGACATCCAATAGCTCACATATCACCTCACAGTTGGACAAATTTGCTTTCGAAAACAACAGGCTATCGTCTATAAAAAATCAGGTGTGTAATTGCTGGTCCGGGACGACTGTATTTGAACCCTGAAACCTAACCAAAATCATGAGATCTTCTAATTAGATTGGACAACCCCTCCACACAAATTAGAAACAAATACTAGGACAAAGGATCCCCTTACTGAAGCCCCCTATTAGGCTGTAAAGAACCACATATTTCACCATTTACTACAAAGGAGTAAGACACAGATGTCACACACATCATAATTCTACCCCACCCACCGCATCGAGGAACCAAACTTAGTCATCATTTACTCTATGAAGTCTCACTCCACACGATCATATGTCTTAGACATATCACGTTTAATAGCCATCGAACCGTCCTTTCGATTCAAACCATGTAAGCACTCAAAACCCACTATAGTGTTATCTAAAATATAGTGTTATCTAAAATAAGTCATCTCGAAATAAAAGCACCTTGTGATTTAGAAATAACCTCAGCATGCAACAAACGAAAATGGTTTGCCAAGGCCTTTGCAGTGATCTTATATGTAACATTACAAAGATTTATTGACTGAAACTTTATCATCATCACTATATCATTTATTATTTTAGGTTGTCATAGTTCTAATTATCGCATCCAAAGGACCACCTCATTCAGACATCAAAGACATGCAGCTGTCACACTTGTCCCAACTGTTCCCCATAACTTCTGATAAGACAAAACCGAGAGTTCGCCAATACCCAAAGCCTTCATTGGCCCATATCAAAAACTGCCAATCGAATTTCCTCTTCCGTAAAATCCCCATCAATAACAGCCCTTATATGCTCAATCAATTTCGGTTGAATTCCCATTAAGACCCTATCAATCATTTGTTGCATTGGCCTATTTGAATGAAAAAGTTGTAAGAAATACTGAAAAAAAATTTCTTTCCATTCCTCATCCTTGTCAAAAACCCTCTAATTATGATCCGAGCTCTTCTTGTAAATGTTTTCTGATAAGTTATAAAAGAACCTAGTATTTTTCTTCTCACCACGAAGCCAATCCACTCTCACTCTTTGGTGCAAATACCATTCTTTTGTCTCCAAAACACCATTCAGCTGTATTTCTAATTCTCTAACCCGTTGCCAAGACCCAAGACCAACACAACTAGAGGCAAAGTGGAGCTCCTTTCGTTTAGCCCAAATATCCTCCTTCAATTACCGATGACAGTCCTTGTTCCACTTATCCAGCTGAACTACACACAACTGAATTGTATCTAACATTACTGAAACATCTCTCACACTACTAGACCCCGACCACGCATCTTGAACCAAATCTTTACATTTCTGATCATCCACATAACATTCCTCAAAATGAAATATCTTACCTCTAAAACCACCCATACTAATATGATTCGTAGTTTCCAGAACTTCCATTAAAAAAAAACGGTCTATGGTTTGATATTCAGTACGCAATATGTCGCACCAATGAGTTTGGGAAAACATCCCTCCAACTAGAAGTCGTGGTACATCTATCCAACCACTCATGAACCATATTAGAAACACTCTTACAATTACACCAAGTATACTTTGGTCATGAGAATCCCAAATCCAACAAACCACGCTCATCCAAAACCTCCCTAAAATTCACAATGCACTTCCAATTCAACCTAACTTAACAATCCTTTTTAGAATTGTTTAATATTTCATTGAAGTCCGAAGAAGATTATACATACCTAAAAGTCACCGTATTAAGGACTAAGAATTTTCCCGTTGAGTATAATCTGGATTGCTATAAATTTTGGTTAGTCTCTAAACCCTATTTGTTTGCACTGAAAGAGCGAGTTTCACTTTCGCAATCTATAAACCCTAAAAAAATGTGAATTCACCTTCTCCAATTCTTCAAGTTCATCTCATTTGTCTCCTCCAAGAGTCCAAATTCATCTTTGTTGGGATTTATACCATAAAGCTTGTAATTTGTAAATGTTATAAATTCTTTAATAAAAGAAGTAGTTATTTCATTTAATTAACATGACTCATACGTTTATATTATATGTGCTAAACATCCAAGATTGCTAGTTGTAATCTCAAACTGAGTATATGAATGTCATATACAGAGGAATTCATTTTGAGACATGCAATCTAAAAAGTCCGTAGAAAGTAAATAAAGCTGGGTACTTTATTTGTGATTAATCTACAGCTGCGGTCCATTCCATAATGTACAGTGTTCTTATCCTAGACTACTTATATGGTGATATGAGAATAAAGGCACCTTATATGATGTGATCATATAGGATTGAGCCACGATCCATATGAATCTATCACTAAGATCCGTTAGTTGAAAAGATTCATATATATCGACAAATGATGGTTGTATATAGGTGATCTAAATTCTGAGTATCTTACTGACTCCTTTGAGTTAGATCGTGTTTCTTAAAATACCATGGGTGAGATCGAAGTAGCATTCTCGATCAATAACCTCATATCTTGAAATCACGGTTTGACTTGTGGCTGTGAAGGCACACAATAGAGGAATTCACTCCTTCTTGTGAGAAGTAGATGAGTAGTTCCCTTAAGGGTTAATTCAGGACTTGAACGATTAAGAGCGCTCTCCTTCTTCCGTAAAGGAACGAAGGATATAATCATTCATTAGAGAATCAATGGTACTTAAAGGAAAAAATATAATTAGAGAGGTATAATGGACTTTATGACCTAACTCTAATTATGAATTACTTGTGGATGATCATACCATATGTAATAGCTATATTGATGGACACTGATAATTTGGTTGTGTAAAACATCTACAGTTACGAGAGTACAAGCTTGGATTTTTAGTGGAATAAAGGATTAATAATTGTGAAATATTAATTAAAGAGTTTAATTAATTTTTCTAAGTATTATTGGAGCTCAAAACTATGGGTTCATTAGGTCCCCTTACCAGCCCTTTACGATTGATAGTAACAAGGCTCACAGAGAATTAGATGGTCCAATTAATTATGTTACCAAAGTTACTTAAATATATTCTGGAAATTAATTAAATGATATGATTATTTAATTAATATATTATTTAATTGACTAATTAGATATTATTAAATAATATGATTACTTAATTGACATATTAATAATTAATAATTATTAATTGTTATTTGGAGGTTTCGGTTTCGAACCTTGACAAGGGCAAAACCATCCTCAAACCATCCTCTCTATTATAGCTAATCATTAATATTTTAAAATTTTTGAATTTAAATATAAATAAATTACACCTAAAGTCAGGGTGTTCCAGTGCAATTTGCCCTTTTTCATAAACTATTCAAAGATCGTAAAATGATTTACAATTAATTATCAAAATTAAAAATCACGTTTATTTATAATAACAAATACACCTTGTTTTAAAGATTAAAAAAAAAAAAAAAGAATTTCTTTTAACAAATGTGTTTGATTTTAATATATAACGAACAAGTAATTTTCATTATTCTACAATAAATTTAAATTGTATTTTTAAAAAAAATATATTTAAAATTGAAAAAGTATTAGTGGATCACAAACTAAACACCATTTTCACTTTTTTAGTAGATTCATCTTATTAGTGGCTATTTTTAGAGCATTTGGTCGAAATTATATTAAAAATAAGTATATATTATGTATACAATAGATTTTACTGTTTTATCGAAATTATATATATATATTTTGACATAATTATATCGATATTATAAGTTATAAAAATATTAATGTATGGATTAAATAATCGCAAACATATAATTATGAATATTGAGAATGAATTTAGGAAGAGTAAGAAATGACTTTTTTGAAAACAAAAATCATCAGGTTGTTAAAGTCAAAAATGGAAATAACTTTACATTAAATCTAGTCCAACGTAGACTCTAGTACTCTATCTTTCAGAATCTGAGTTGCGACTATTTCGATGAGTCAGCAATGTGTTGTCATTCCTCTTTATGATAATTGAGAAATGAGAAGAAT
Organism: Acer saccharum; assembly: GCA_030490815.1. Classification (NCBI taxonomy): domain Eukaryota; kingdom Viridiplantae; phylum Streptophyta; class Magnoliopsida; order Sapindales; family Sapindaceae; genus Acer; species Acer saccharum. The sequence goes on along the minus strand of CM059875.1, from coordinate 3,209,119 downwards.
CCGGTTGCAATTTCAACAAACCTCAGGTTACCATAGTACAATTTTCCTTCTTTTTTTTTTCTTTTTTTTTTTTCCCCTTCAATTTATGTCCGGCTTGTAATTCTTTAATGGGGTAATTACCCTAGTGGCCATCAACTCTTGCCACCACTATCAAAATGGCCATTAGATGGGGAAATGGATGGGAAATGGCCATTTTTGGTAAACATTGTTACACTAATGGCCATTCCATCCAATTCCATCCATTTCCATCCAATTCCATCCAATAAATGGCATTTTGGTAAATATAAGGATGACATTAATTTATTTTAGATGTTTTTTGGAAATCAATTTTTTCTTTTGTTTTTTGAAACAAATAATTATATTTAGTGTGTATATACGTATAGCATATCTCAAACATATATATATATATATATATATATATATATATGTATTTATTTTATGAGAAGATTAAGGCTACAAAATATAAAAATTCTAAAAAATATATTTGAGATAAGTTGAAAAGATATATATATATATATATTTAGAAGATTAAGGCTATAAAATAAAAAAATTCTAAAAAACATATTTGAGATAAGTTGAAAAGATATATATATTCTTTTTTGAAAAGATTAAGGTTACAAAATCTAAAAATTCTAAAAAATATATTTGAGATAAATTGAAAAGAAATATATATGTATATATATATATATATATATATATATGTTTGAGATATGCTATATGTATATGTACACCCTAAATATAATTATTTGTTTCAAAAAACAAAAGAAAAAATTGATTTCCAAAAAATATCTAAAATAAATTAATGTCATCCTTATATTTACCAAAATGCCATTTATTGGATGGAATTGGATGGAAATGGATGGAATTGGATGGAATGGCCATTAGTGTAACAATGTTTGCCAAAAATGGCCATTTCCCATCAATTTCCCCATCTAATGACCATTTTGATAGTGGTGGCAAGAGTCGATGGCCACTAGGGTAATTACCCCTTCTTTAATTTTAGACTATTTCTAATTTATTTTCAGCTTATAATTTTATTTTATTTTTTTTACAGTGTAATCTTTAGTTTATTTTGGATGAGATATCTTTAATTTGCTTTTGAAATGATATAAAATACTTTTAGGCTCCGTTTGGTGAGCGAGATTAAATTGGACTATTTCATATGATTGGATTGAATTGAGATGAGACTGAGATTAGATGGAATTAGATTGGACTAAATTAATACTACGATATGTTTGAAGAAACATGACTTGGCTAAATTACTACTATGTTTTGTTTGGTGAAACATGACATTAGACTAAATATAATAATATTTTTTTAATTTGATAATATTTTGAAATTGAATAATAAATTATTGGACTATGAATTTGAAGAAAATAAATGTATTAACTTATATATTATTAAAGTAATATTTTAAAATATATAGATTTATATTATTTTTAAATATATTTAAACATTTTTCAATTTTATAGTTTGTTTATTTAATAAAATAATTTATTTTTTAAAAATATATAGGTGTTGGATTACGTTGCGCCCAACAAATTTAGATTTTTCAATCTCGTTAAAAGTATTATGATTAAAATAATCTCAATCCCTAATAATCGAATGAAAATTGAATAACAAATATTTGAAATAAATGTTTCCATGGAATAAATATTTTAATTTATATATTATTAAATTAATAATATTCAAAATTAATTTTAAATAAAATTACAAATTTATATTAATTTTAAATAAACTATTAAATTGTTTTGAAAATAATAATAATAATAATAATAATCCTGCATTCATAAGACTAAAGCAAAAAATAAGGGCCTCACCGGACTGGACAAGTCAATTCGGTGATGCCTCCAAACGTAGGATTGAGGTGAGATTAGTCCAATCTCACGTAACAAACACTAAAGGTGTGTTTGTTGCATCAGTTCAATCCCATATTTGTGGGCACCTCTGGATTGGATCCAATCTGGTGCAACCCTCCATTTAGTATTTAGTCCTACAAACGTAAGACTATTTAAAGATAGCTATATTAGGTGGGTTTAAGTAGTCCTATGTTTATAGGATTATTTTTATTTTATAATATTTTTTTTTTTAGTTTTTGTTTTCTAGTTTTTTAAAAATAATTTAATAATATCATTAAAATTTATTTAAAATCAATATAAATTTTTAGTTTTATTTAAATTTAATTTTAAAAATTATTAATTTAATAATATATAAATTAAAATATTTATTTCATTGAAACAATTATTTAATAATTTTTTATTCAATTTTCATTCGATTATTAGGGACAGAGATTATTTCAATCCTAATTCTTTTCAACGAGAATGAAGAACCTATATTTGTTGGTGATCGCACTCCAAATGTTCACATTTAGCGCTATTTTTTCCTATTTTTTGTGTTCGTTTCCGAGCACTTTTGTGTATATAATGTATGTTTTAGCTATATGCAGGTAAATATCCCACATGGAAGGTGTTTGTACCGAAAATGGGCAAAACAGGGCAATTATGTGTGAAGAAGACCACAGTTGGTTCGTGCCGCTGGAATGAACCCACGGAGCAGGGGAGCATGAACCCGCCGAAACCATGGCTAGTTTAGACCTTCTGGTTGGCTAGATATGTCCCGCGGAACCAAACCCGCCAGGATTCCCACTAGCTTGTACCTTCTGGCTGACTGGACATGTCCCGCAGAACGAACCCGCCGAAACTCTACTAGTTCGTATGGCTAGACATTTCCCGCCGCACGAACCCACCAGACCCTTGTCCGAGCCAAAATCATGATATTTTCAAGGGCATTCATGTCTTTTCACACCCCATTCCTGCCCAAATTTGCCTAACTATATATACACCTCTTTAGCTTCTCTTTCAAGGGGTGAACTAAGTGAACCAAAGTGACCAACCAAAAACACAATCTAGAGCTTGGCTCTTACACACCAAAAGAGAGAGAGCAACTCCAAGCCTTCTATGGGGGATTTTCCTCCATGGAAAGCCTTCCATGGAGAGTAGATATGTATAGATAGGAGGGCTTGTGTGCAAGCCATAGATGTTCATAGATAGGGAAAGCTTTAGAGGCTTGTCTTCAAGGGTAATCCCTTTTCTCATATCTTTGTAATCTATTGATGTGTAATTTCATGTGGGAGTATTGTAACCTACACTTATGTTAATATATGTTGTATTGTTCATTTGATTTGATTTAGTATTGATTCATTCCTTAGTTGTATATTGATTAATCTCTTATTGTGATATTCATGTGTATGGATGATTATATATTGATATGTATGTATGAATGAGATTAGGAGTAGATTAACTAAATGATTAAGAGTAGTTGTAATCAAATATCTCATTTGCTTATGTATATTGATGTATGATTTACTATGTATGTGTTTAGAATGATTAGAGAGATTGAGAGTTGAGATTGTGCTTGGATAACCATTCCTTGCATAATCTTGGCTATTAGCTCTATGGAATGGAAATAGCTTGTGGGTGCATAATTATGCCACTTTAGCTTTGGTTTATATGTTCTTGTGCTTAATGGGTCTAAACCCTAGACACAATCACTCTTCCAATTAGAGAGTGATGACATGATTTCGGTAATTCCCTAATCAAGAGAACGAACCCTTTACTGAATTAATTGGAATTAACATGTTATACAATCTACATAAATTGCATATTGTGTTTGGTGAACCGATTTCCCATATGTGTTTCATGTCTTGCTTATCTCCAAGCCACCTTTGTTTTCGTAGTTAAGGTGTCTTGCCTCTAGGAGTAGATTAACTTAATTAGGAGTAGATTAATTAGATAGTCAAGACACCCAGCTACATTTCTACCTTAGTTAATTAATTTACATTTCCACACACACACACAACACCGCATTCCTTTTACATTGCTTTAATAAACACTAGAACTAGATTCAGTTAACGGATTCCATCTCCCTATGGAACGAGACCCTTGCTTACTTGCTATACTAGTCCTTTGACTCGTTGCACTTGCGAGGTGATTAGAATAGAAATATCTTTTCCGACGGGTACAACGACGCCCGGTCAGTTGGGCCTATCATAATCCCACACATATATATATATATATGTTAACCGGAAATTTAGGCAATTGATTCAAGGAAGAGCTTTCCCTACTAAAAAATTGTACCACCCCATTGCCTACCGCAGTGGCACTCTTGGTCATCCTAACCCGCTTATTAAGAACAAGGGCCCGGCCCTCCTTGAACCGCGCCTACTCACGGGCACGCTTAGATTACACGTGGCTCGACTGAGAACCAGCCTACCTCCCATAAGAATGCTTGTGAAGAAGGGGTACCGGGCCCGGTGAGGAGCCCGCCTCCAAAGCTACTATCCACTCGAGATCCAGCTCCCGTCTATCGCCCGATAAGAAGGACCGCTTCTTCCAGTAGCAGATCCGCTCCAATAACCAGCCTCGCTGCAGTGATCATTACCTCACCCCTCACAGTGCCCTCCTATGACTTGAGCGGTCCTCCTTAGATGAACCCCTTAGAGCTCACTAGCGCCTCCTGCTCCGTAAGGGCTGACGCCAGCCCTTGCCTCCAACTCACATGGGATAAAGAAGGAGCCTGAAGCACCTGTAAAGTACCACTGTCGACCCGTTAATAAGAAGCGGTAAGCATAAGGGAAGAAGACAGCAACCGACGGTCGAGATCGCCTGCTAGTTACACTACGCCAACGGCAGGATTACGTTCCATCTCAGCCTTAATTGAAGGTCAACTATCTCTTGCATACAAGGGGATGCTGGGTTTCCCCAGTAAAATACTTGCAGGAACGCAACAAGCATGAAAAAGGAAATAATGGAAGAAGTCGCCTGACAGTGTGCAACGGGACAGGCGCTGACACTGTCCCTTGCTAGGCCAGAACCTTGATAACGATCTCCCACTGCCACGAAGACCCCTTGCGACCAATCAAAACTCATAGAAACGCCACCTCTTCACCACATCAGCCCTACAGAAACGCTTACATGGACTTAAGGCCTAGGTGGAGCGATTGGAACTCTCCAAGGCGTGTGACAACCACGATCCTGCCCTAAACCAGTGGCTAGGATCAATCCCGCCCATTGCGCCTTGGGAATTAGAGCCCCCACCTACCAAAACCTATGCTCCTACCAAAGAGAAGGGCTGGGGACGCAATCCTGATCCTTGATTCCTTGTGATCGCCATTATGGAGAGGAAGGGACGGTGGAGATTTAAACAAGGATTCCCGCCTAAACAGACGACCTCCACCTACCCCCTACTAGAGACACTATAAATACCCCTACATCCCTCAGAGGAAGGGGTTGGCCTTTGAAAACCAAAACATCCTACTTGGCTACTACCTCGCCTAAAAAAAGCGCATATGTGTGTTCTACTTGGCTACTACCCCGCCTAGTCAAAGCTCATATGTGTGTTCTACTTGGCTACTACCCTGCCTAGTCAAAGCTCCTATGTGCGTTCTACTACCCCGCCTAGCTGAAGCTCCTAGGTGCAACCCATTGAGTCACTTCCCCGTTTAGGTTGAACTCTTACATGTGGTATCCCTATTTAGCTAGAGAGTCCTTTGTAATAGCTAGCTGCAGTATATGAATTGACTTATGTTGTACTCCCTTGTTAAGCAATAAAAGTCCATTCTTTTGGCCCTACTGCATAGTACCGGTCCCTGGCAACCAGACCTAGGGCGTCCCTCGACCACCTGTCTCGGGAAGAGGGGGATCCTCCCTACCCGTTCCGGACCAGCTGCGATGCACCCGTACGCCGCGGTCCAGGTTATCCCGGGAAAACCCCGACAGATTTTCAGGATAACAATATATATATATATATATTCTTTTTTTAAAAAAATTATTTTATTAAATAAACAAATTATAAAATTGAAAAGTATTTAAATTTATTTATAAATAATATAAATCTATATTTTAAAAATATTTTTGGATATTGTTACTTTAATAATATATAAATTAAAACATACATATTTCAATAATTTATTATTCAATTTTAAAACATTATGAAATTAAAAATATTATTATATTTAATTCAATCTCATATTTCACAAAACAAAACATAGTATTAATTCAGTCTAGTCTTATGTTCCTCAAAACACATCATAGTATTAATTTAGTCAAGTCCAGTTCAATTCAATCCCATCTAATCCTAGTCTAACCCAATCCATGAAATAGTCAAATCTAATCCTGCGCACCAAAAAGTGGGCCATAAGGGACAAACAATATCAAATTTGCATAATGTATAATTGGGTACAAGGAAGAGAACAACGTTTTATTCATGTTTTAATGATTTGAACTATATTAGGCTTCTAAACTATTGAGAAGTGGATGCAAAAGCTGAGATTGAATTATATTATTCATCTTAGGTTGATCAGAAGAGATGATCAATTCGACAGAAAATAATAATAATCAAAATAGGTGCAATTTCATTACAATATTGATACATGAAATTACATACTGAAGATGAAAAGTAGTTCTATACAGAGTTTCAAGTCACTGTGTAGAGAATTACAGTATATATGAAGGCATGTTATTTTTTAGTAATCAGGAATGGAAGCGAAGCGATATCCATCAACACCCCTCCATGAATATCAGAGTCTCGTAAAAGCCTACAGCCAATATGGTCAGTTCATCAGGCTCTCACCAGGCTTTATTGTAAGTTGTTGTAAACATATATATAGACTATAGTGTCCACCTCTTCCTCACTTTTAAAAGGCAATTGACATCATCCACAAAGGCAATATAATGTCACAATTCCAGTAAAAGAAACACCATTACGGTTCACTACGACACCTGTCAAAAAAGTAGTACCCCATGATTCTAAGGTGCCGTGGCAAAGGAATGGTTGTTCCATTTTGTTTCCAAAAGAATCTTCGGCACAAAGTCACAAAATTTTATACCAAACAGATATGGTTCCATGATCACACAAACTCCAGAATATGAATAAGTTGTGTGCAATGCAATTACACTATACAAACTTAATCCACCGAACAAAAATAGGCATACTAATATTGGAAGTCTCAGATACAGTTTATAAAGCTTCAAATTATTTGATAAAGGATGGTCTGGATTTGATGTTAATAACTTTGAGACTTCTCTCCTCCCATGTGACTGGACAGAATGAACAACGAAAGAAACAGAAGCAACGATCCAAGAGAAGCCAAAAAGAGCGCCAGCATAATTGACTTCCGTGGGATTCTATCAAAGCCTTTCGGCGAATACTCAAATCTACAGTTGATACGTCCGTTCCTACTGCCATCATCATCATCTGTAGCAAGTTGCCCGTAATGAACATGCCGCCTAGAAGCCACATCTATTAACCCCTAACTCTCAACTATCTCAAATCAAACAAAACAAGTAGCTTCAGATATTTCTAATTAATAAAATCCACAGTTTATTATACAGACTTAATAAAAAGAAAAAAATAAAAACAAATTAAAGCAACAAATAATTTTGAATTGCATTGTTTTTTTTTTTCTTACAAAAAAATTCATAGATAGCTGAAATGTTACAAAAAGTCAAAAACACGATTTACATAATTTTTTTTTTCCAGATTCAAAATTAATTTACGATCATAATAGCATTAGAAACACAACAAATATAATTCTGATTTTCAGATTTTAAGTTAAACAGAACCTAATTCGAGATCAAATCGGATTATATAATAAAACTAATAGCAATAATAACAAAAAAAAAAAAAAAAAATCGATGGAGGGATAGAAGTGAGTGAGTGATCGAATGCGAGAAGACTCGCCGTAACGTCACCGGCCGTGGAGAGGAAGGTGGACTTTTTGATATCTCGGAGGAGACGACGAAGACGAGTTTCGTGAGATTCAAAGAAGATTACTGTCGTTTTGGGGTTTCTTGTCACCGCTTGATCTGGTCCGTTGATTATGCTTAGATTAGGGGTGATTATATGGGTCCCACTCTGATGTGGTTGTGCCACTAAGTATGGGACTGGGGGCCCAATGGGGCGAGGGAGGGTCCCCCCACCCCCATTCCTAAAACCTGCCCCTGCCCCCAAACCCCATTTGGGGGTATTGGGGATGGGGGTGTTTGGGGAGAGGTTCCCCAGCCCCCACCCCCGTCCCCCATTTCCCCAATTTCTCCCATTTCTAATCCTAAAATTTTTCAATCCGAAATTCTAGAATTCGAAATTCGAAATTCGATCGGATCAAACTTTTGTTTCACCCTGTTTTAATATCCAATCCAATAATTAACAAAATATACAATATAAAATCTATAATTGATTTAATTTAATCGAAAATTAATACAAATAACTATAATAATAATATAGTATTAGTGTGTTACAGATAAAATTCTAAACAAATTTAACTGTGCAGAGAATAATCAAGTATATGAGTAATTGACTAATAGAGTTAGAGTTTTTTTTTTAATTTTTTAATTTTATTTTATTTTTATTTTTTTTTAAGAAAATAAAATAAAAAATATATAAATAAAATATATGGGGAAAATGGGGCCCCACCCCATTTAGGTTTTGGGGGCAAAATTTACTCCCAACCCCGCCTCAAAACCCCATTCCTAGGTTGTGGTCACAGCCGTTTGCTTGTGATAACTTACCATGAAATACTGAATTCGTCAATTTTCTTTTCCAAAAAGGGTATTTACAGTTTAGTCCCTTCATAGTTGGTAAACGTCACTTGTTCACTGATATTTGTATATTTAGTCAAATCGATCCTTACATTTGTAAAAATCCTTTTGACTGTCAATGGTTACAGAATTAACTAAAAGTTTATTTTTGACTTTAATTGACCAATAAAAAAAAATAAAAAATACAGCAATAAATTGAAAAAAAATAAAAATTAGAAAAGATCTCCACCATCCATATTTAAGATGGACATTGGAGATAAGAAATTAAAAAATAAATAAATTAAAAATAGGAAAAAAAAATTGAAATAGAATAAAATCTTAGGATAAAAAAACTTAATACAGATTTAAAACTTAAAACAATTTTATTTTATTTTATAAAAAAGTAGATTTTTATTTTAATATTACATAAATTAGACTATTTTTTTTTTTTTTTAAATTATTCATAAAAAAAATCAACAAATGGTGGAGATCCAACGTCCATCCAAATGTTTTCTCCCTATTAGTTAAAGTAGTTATTCAGATTGCACATGTATTGTCTGATTTTGACAGGTCCCGACAACCCTATTGTAAATTTGTAATACTTCAAAAAAAAAAAAAAAAAAAAAAAATCACCTAAATCTACATATAATATTCTAATCATGTTTCCACATCATTGAAATGAATGGAAGACACATACGTTTTTTATATAGTTCGGTAAACACTTGATAGTGATTAATGGTGTAAATATGGGTCATGCCCGGCAAGGCTTGCTTGAGGCCTGCCATTTTTTTGACCGTTGAGCCTGCCATTTTTTTTTCCTACTATTAGACAGTCTACATATTTTTATATTTTTTTTTCTGAATTTTTTGACCATTGCTGGCGTCAGCAAACGATCAAAATTTTAAAAAGGGCCGAAAATTACAATTTGCCCCATCATCCCTTCTATTTTATATTTTTACCCACATTTCAAATTTTTCTACAAATACCACCACCCATTCCAATTTCCATACACTTCCTCTCAATCTCTCATTCTCTCCATTCTCCAACTCTCTATTACTCTCTCTAATCTCTATTCTCTACACCATTTCATATTTTCGTAATTTCATTCTTACTCTCTCTCTACTCTCACTCTCTCTCTAATCTCTACACTACTAATCTACTATTCTAATATTATATTACTAATTTACTATTTTCCTGACGGTCTTAATATGGACAATGATGATTTTGATCTTTCCGAACCGACCTAACCGACAATGGGACCTTCCGCCTTTACACCAACATCACATCCCAAATCCAGAAAGTTGACATCTGTTGTATGACAGTGTTTTGACAAAGAAGAAATACCAAACCCAAACGGTAGGGTTACAACAAAATATCGCTGTAAGTTTTGTAAACTCTTATATACCAGTTCTAGGTCAGGAACTAGTCATTTGAAAAGGCATATGGACAGATGCATGGCTCGACACAGATAGGTAGACACTACAACCCAGACATAACTACAACGGAACCCAGACGGGCTCATTACGACTCCGTGTATGCTAGAGATTGGAAACTTATGAAATAACTCATCCATGAGAGTTCCGGCAGTAACTAGGTCTAGGACTAGGTTATACATGTAACATGTACATTAACTTGTAAGATTGCACTCTTTTTCCCTTATCAAGTTCTTATCCCACTGAGTTTTTCTTGGTAAGGTTTTTAATGAGGCAATCATGTAATACTGAAAGTCCGAAATAAATAAATAATTCTTCATTTCATATTTCATAATTTCATGTATTTTTTTTCTTTAATATTTTATCTTTATTTATTCTTTGAATTATTTTATTAAATAAAATAATAAATCTATCTATTTTCTACATTTTTTTATTAGACTAAAATAATAAATAAGATAGACAAATTATAATTACAAATACATAAGTTAAATTGTTAAAACAATATTATAAGTTAGTACAATAGAATTAAATATTTAAATTCTATTTTTTTTAAAAAAAAATTTCAAGCTTGGGTGCCGGCCAGGCCCGACCGGCTAGCACGGCACATCAGGCCCGTGCCACCGGCACATGCCGGGCCCCCCATTTTTGTAAACAGGCTGGGCTGGACCTGGCATGACAACTTGCCGTGCCGGGCCAGACCGAGCCCGTTTACAAAAACGGCCGGCAAATTGGCCATGCCGACCCACATTTACACCATTAATAGTGATGAGTTGGATCGCATTAGATTAAATGTTTTACATCAATATGTTGACAATCTTTAACTAATTATTTAAATCAAAATAAAAGACACTTGAGTTCATTTGTCTTCTTTTTAACATCTTACAAAATCAACCGCTTCAAACACAATTCGAAAAATAACTCAACAATCAATATCATTTGTTTAAGGGATAATTACTCTGGTGGCCATCAATTTGATGACACACTATTAAAATTGCCACTAGATTGTGAATTGGTTTCAAATGTCCATTTTGTGCGAAAAGTGTGACAATAATGATTATTTCATCCAATTTCATTCAATGAGTGACATTTTGGTAAATAAGGGGATGACATTAATTTATTTTAGATGTTTTTTGGAAATCAATTTTTTCTTTTGTTTTTTGAAATGAATAATTATATTTAGTTTGTGTATATATGTGTAAGGATTCCCATATCTTGATTGGCTTATTTCGTGGACAAACCACGTGTTGGGGATTATATGTAAGGGTAGCTTTAGTGATTCATTATCAAGCTTAAAACCCTTTCAAGTCCTCAAGGTTGTCAAGCACTCCAAAGGTATACTTCTAGTGCTTATTTTCTTGAAGAGATTTAGAAGCACACACACACTTTGCATTCTTATTCTTGTGTGCATTCTCTTCACATGTCACTTTACACACTAGCACTTTGGTTGATATATCTTGTTGTGTGTATATGTGCTTAGTAATTCGTTTCTCGATATAATTCGGAAACGTCCACGCTTGCACTAATGAGTGCTTGGTTTCGCGCGAAGACCGCCTATGGAGAATGCCCTTGGCTTCTCCTTGGTTTTCACCTATGTTGGTGATCAGCGGTTATGATTGGCGGCCTGGCCGCCGAACGAAACCGCCATTTAGACCTGATTGATTTTTCTTTCGAATTTGATTCGGCGGTTGGATCGACGGTTACGAAACTGCCGTTGTTCCCTTGGTCTTCTCGAGTTCAATTCAGTGGTTATAATCGGCGGCCTGGCCGCCGATTGAAACCGCTGAACGGTGCGTTTCAGGGGCAAACTTGTCTTTTCACATGCCAAGTTCTTGATGTCTATAAATATCTTACTTTCTCATTATTTGAATAAGTTCTTTGACTCTTAGAACCCTAAACTTAAAAGAGAGATATTTGAGAGAAAATCAAATCAAGAACTCACTTTTAACCACTCAAATCAAATCCTTTTTGCATCAAATTCATATTGCATCTTCTATGTCTATATAGAGTGCATCCATGTATGGGTTTGCATCATCACAACTTGATTGGTAAGATTTTGATTAACTTCATCTTATTTTAGTATTTTTACTATCAAGTCATCTCTTTTAAATTACTTGTATGTTTTAGATCATATGCTAAATACAAGAAAAGAGAATTAATTGTGATGAATTGATTGAGTGTTGTTTTGTGATAGCTAATTAGGTTTTTGCTTAATCTTGATTAGCTAAGCTATTTGACATGTCATTTAGCTCTTGATATTTAGGATTGATTTAATTGATTATATCATCATCCTAGATAAGCATTTAAGGTTCCCTAGCATTGTTTGTTATTTGAATATTCATACATATTCACATAGGTTGCATAATCTCTTCATTGAGAATTAAGTCTTGGGGCTAAGGTTGCTTGGGCCTCAAGCAATTAGAACTAGAGCCACTTTTAAAGGCCCATGTGGTAGAAGTGGGAGGTTATTGACCGGAGTGTTAGACGAGGTCTACATAGGTTGTAAACTCCATTTCAATTAGTGGATTTCGAGGTTCGAGTGTGGTGCACTAAACAGCCCGTGGTTTTTCCCAGTGGTTGGGTTTCCACGTATACATCAAATGTTATTTAATTCCGCATCTTATTATACTTGTTTGTCTTTTTGACTAGTAGGGGCATTTTCGTAAAATTGACTTGCTTGCGAAAATTGGGTAATAATAGTTAAAATCTATTCACCCCTCCTCTAGATTAATATTTAGAACGCACCGATCGTTTATTTGTGAACTTTCAATTGGTATCAGAGCGGGTTCCTAGATATACTTAGGTGATCCTTGCTCATTTTGGTGTGTTTTTGCATTTGTATGTTTGTTTGATTTCTTCATACATTTTGCATTCATCTCATTTGCATTCATCCAAACACTATGAGTGATTTCGGGATGAGCAAAGAGAGAGCGTCGAGCATGAGTCCACCATTGCTCACTGGCGATATTTACTCCTCATGGAAGGAGGTTGAAGATGACTTGGACAAGGACATAGCATTATTGCTAAAAAGGTTCAAGAAGTTTACCAAGTTCGAGGAGAGAGGCATTGAATCCGAAGGCCAAAATTTGAGGAAAAAGGGTTCCTTCAACAAGTTTGAGCCTGGGCAAGAGAAGACCGAAAAGAAAGAGGTTAAATGCTATGAGTGTGTTGGTGTAGGACACCTCGCCTCCAATTTTGTTAATTGCCTAAACAAGAAAATGGAAAAGGTGATAACTACCACTTGGAGTGTTAGTAGTAATGACTCTGATGAGAGAAATGAGTCGTCTAGTGAAGAAGAATGCGCCATTAACTACAAGGCTTTTGGAGCCAATAGTGTAGAAGTTGAAATTGATGGCAATGACGTCTTGACTAGTGATCCCATGGAAGAAGTAGATGAAGAAGTAGCTCTAGAGAAAATTGGAGTAGCTACTCATTGGGATATGACTCATAATACATCAAGTGACTAAGGTGTTGGTCTTGATGAGGAAGATGACTCCATAGGTAAGATGGAGAATTTAGAAGATGACTCCATAGGTAAGATGGAGAATTTAAAAGATGACTCACATGGTGAAAATATGTCATCTAACTCCACAAATGGAAATGTGGAGAATTTGGATCATGAAGACCACTTGAAAAGATTTAAAAGCTATAAGATAGAGAATGAAAATGAGATTCAAACTTTGAAGGAAGAAAACCTTAAGCTTTCAACACAAGTGGACCACTTAAGTAGTGAAGTGGTGAGGTCCATGAAGGATGAAGACAAGCTAAGAGGTGAGCTAGACTTGTCTAGGAGGAATGAAGAAGGGTTGAAAAGGGAACTTAGAGATGCTAGAGATTTGATCGCTAAGTTGACCTCTAGCACGGATAAACTCAACCACATGTTGAGTGTTGGAAAAAGCCCTTGTGACAAGAGAGGTCTTGGCTTTGAAGATTACAAGGAGACTCCCACTCCTAACAAGACCATGTTTGTCAAGAGTTTGGACAAGATAGAAGCCTCGTCGATGCACACCCCTAGGAAGAAAATTGATCTAGGATAATGTTCAAGAAGTGCACAAGTGAAGGAAGCTCCAAGCTCCAAAGAGACAACCTCAAGCTCAAAAAGTTCCTCAACCTAACTTCTCTCAAGCTCAATGCATAAGAGTCTCTCAAGTCAACATTCCTCAACAAATGACTTTAAATGGAAAGAAGCCAATCATGCAAAATGAACCAAGGAAGCAAGCTAGACCGGTTCAACAACAAAGAAGGTTTGAACCCAATCAACCACAAAGTCATAGGAAGGCTCCTATGCATGCACAAGGACATGGTATGAATTCTAAATTTACCCCTACATGTAACTTTGTGGTATTGATGGTCACATTAGACCAAATTGCTTTCATTTCATTAAATTATGTAGAATCAAAAGCATGATTGAAAAGAAAATGACAAGAACTAGAATGCATGCTAATAGGAAGGAAAATATTCATATTCATGATCCTATTATTTCTAGAACTCTTTCACCATTGACCACTAGGAAGAAAAATGTCATATCTATGTGGATAAGGAAAGATGAACCCGTTTGCTACAAGACTAACAAGTCTCAAATAGGTTCAACTGAGTCCAATGGACTTGGTAGGTCCATAGGACCTCATAACCTTCCTTGATGAAGGATGATGATGATGTTAGGATTATGCTCAATAGCAAGAGTGTAATATTGTAATTGACAATCTTTTTCATATTAATAAAGTGATTTCTGGTTTAACAAATCTTATAGCATTTATAGTTTAATATTATAATTGTCAAAGTAAATAATCATAAGGTCTAAAGACTATGAGAAAAGAAGAATTGTTCGTACATCTGGATATGTATGAGGAAGACACAATTCTTTAGTTAGTTTTGAATAATATTCACAACTTAAGTTAAAGGTTGGGCACCTTTATCTTGTTAAAGTTGTAGAATTCTTTTGCTAGCATTTGAGTGAGATCAAATGAGATATGATGAGTCTAAAATCATCGGAGTGTCTTCGAGTAAAAGAATCTAGTGCACTGGGTGCATTGAACTGGATCACAATGAAAAGCTTTATTTATAACCGTCAATAGATAATAGTCTTTTCATTATCAGGACAATCGAGGAGTCTATTTTAATCCTGAGATAAATGATGGACTTATGGTTGCAAGTGATATCATTTGAGTTATCAATAAGTACGATTATATAGCATAGTCTATCCTCGATAGTTTGGTGATATTCATTTGTTAATCGATAGAGGACTTCATTTATAGATATGGACATTGTGGCTCCATTTATTAAATGAGAGTATAATATCATCATATGGATGTTTTGAGGTAATTGGATATTAAATCTCAACGTTGAGTTTTTGATAGTGACTATTGAAAACATGGCTTTTGGACAAGTCAAAATATCCAAGTTCAAACGTGATCATATGAGTAAATATGGTAACTTGGAGAGTTATAGGCGGTCTATGAACTCTTGGCGATTACTAATATTAATCACGAGGATACACTATCTCTAACTTGATTGTCTAGGGTATGAATGAGGAACATCTTCTTATTCTATCTTATTTAAGAGTTCAATTTTAGCTCTTTAGTGGAATGAGTTAAAATTAATGGATCGGACCTAAGTGAATTATTTGTTGATTGTGATTAGGTTATGTCTATTGAAGCTTAAATTTAGATAGCCCGCCAAGATCCCCAATCCACACGGACTTGCATGGATCACTTGATATATTCTACCGGACCAATTTATGGGTCCATCTAGAATTGCATTTAATATATTAAGAATATAATTTGCACATTATTTATTTAATGGGCTGATCAATTATATTAATATATTAATGAAAGGCATGTGGGCTTGTTTCTTTTAGTAAGAATGGGTCTGGTTCACATGTGAGCTTTTTATTTAAAGTCTAATGGATTAAATAAAATAAGAAAATAATATTTGGCCCATATATTCAATGTGGGGCGGCAAGGCTAAGTTTTTAGTCAAAAATATTATTTTATTTTATTGTTTAATTAAATGAGAATTAATTAATTTATTAATTAATTATTTAATTAAGAAACAAAATCTTTTTCTGATCAGGAAATATGTTTCCTAGAATTATACTATTGGTAGTAGTATACTAAAAGTAAAAGACTTGTTTGGTAAGAAAATAAATAATTAAAGTTTATTTATTTAATCAAATAAGAAGTCTTTTAATTAAGTCAATAAAAAGAATAAAAATACTTATGAGTTAAATTAGGGTTAGGAGTCTAAAAGTTGATGGGAATTAGGGTAAAGCACAATTCATTTTTGTAGAGGATTTTCGGCCAACCCTAATACAACAACAAGTAGATTTCGGCAACCCTAAAGGAAAAAGAGAATGAAATTCGGCCACCCTATATAATACACCTTATAGGGTTCGGCCACCCTAAGTGTTTTACTGGATCAATTTCTTCTTCTTTCCATACTCATAGAAAAGTGTTTGATTATTCTACCAAGACAAAAAAGTGAGAAGAGATTATTCTTTTGATAGTACACTATTTGCTTATTCATCAATAGGCTTGTGTATACAATATCGAATTAGGTTCACGCGAGTTTTGATCATTAGATTGAGAACTCAAAAGTGACCGAAATAATCTTTGTGGTCTTTTGATTGTTTTGTGACTAACAAAAAGAAAAAGAAAGTTTGTTTGTCCATTCTCAGGTACGCAATTCAAGGAAAAAGGAGACCACACTCCTAGGTGATTCACGTTCGTGCTAGGATTGAAGATCTTGCGGATTACCATCGACGTAAGTCAATCGGATCACGCGACAAAAGGTATTATACTTTTTGTTACTTTATATGTATGGTTAATTAATTTAAAGGGTTAAGGTTCATCAAAGGAAAAATTTTAAAACATACTAAATCTCTTTTTAGTCTCGCTTCCGTTGCGTTGACCGGCATTTTTCCCTACAGATGACCCCATATGGGGAACTCAAGCAAAGAGAGCAATTGCATACTTGTTGCATGCAAATTTTTTTTTTTGGAAAAATCTTATGCTTCTTTGTTGATTGCTTGAGTAAGCTTGGTTGCATATATGTATATATGTTTTCAATTCAATAAGTGTGAACCTTGCTTGTCTACAATCCATGTCATATTTATGTTCAAACATGCATTTTTGGACTAGGAGATTTACATAGGAAATATGATTTGAATGACCTATAGTTATCTCCATGACATGATGATCCTTAATGACATGCTTTAAAATTGAAAAGCATGAGTTGTTTTTAACATGCTAATGAAATGAGTAGCATGAAATTCACATGACATGCTCAAATGAAAAAGCATGAATTGATGATTGCATATTCTTAAATGCAAAACTTGTGTGAAAAAGCTTATGAGACTCAAAATGAATAAAGGATCTTGTATCCGTTCAAAGGATTTTAAAATCCAAATGTCTCTCTTTCTTTATTGGTTGAACATGGCTACTATCATACGGATACCATCCGGAAAAATCGAATAGGGTGCAAAGTCGCTCATGCCATGTTTCGTTTATAAAGTTGGATATAGTTGCTCATAAATTAAAATCAATGAAAACTCTATATCCTTGCTTCTCTTATGACATTGGTGAAATTGGTTTGAATTCTTATTAGAAACCTTTGTCATTTGCTTTGCCAAATACCATTGTATTTTAGACTTGAATGCTACATGTCTTGTATGCAAAGCATTTTTGATTTACACATTTTATCAAAATAAATCTCCTTGTTCTCTCCAATTGATAGAGTTGCATAAAGTGCATTTTATGATTATGCAAATGACTTGAATGCTATCATCTCTCTTTGCTAAGTGACCTGATTGGGGACTACTTCTTTGCCTATATCATGACAAAAAGGGGGAGTAGAATGGTGGTAAGGGGAGTTGCAAATTGTGGTAGCAATTATGCATGTTGGGGAGACAATACATTGAGGAGGAATAACCCATTTGTTAGGTTGATAATTAGTGTTGGCATTAATTCCATATCAAAACGTGTTTAACTTGTAATGTTTAGTGGTTAGTAATTGAAGAATTTCGAAGATGAAGGACGTCTCAACCATTATTCGTTCAAGTTGCGGCTTTTAAGAGTTTCGGACATTATCGGTCTACAAAGGTATTCAAAGACCTCTTATCTCTTACAAGGCTAGGCACACACTCACACATATCATTCTTGTGTGTCCCTTCATGATTTTATTTCATTTACATTTCACTTTCACACACTTGGCAAAATATGCTCATGCATTCACATTTAGTTAATAAACTTTGTGTTTTGTATTTTCTAGGACTATGTCCGGAAACTAGCATATGTGTGTGTATTTGTGTTTGTATGTTTCCGTATTTTGTGTTTAGGACTTGAACATGTTCTTATTCAATGCCTTATTGAGTTCCGGTCGTTTCGGTTACTCATTCATAAGGTTTCGAGTCCAAACAAGTTGACTATGCCACTTTACGTTCTCTTTCGTTGAGTTGTCTTCATCGATGATTTCCGAGATGATTTCTCAACCGTTTTTCAAAGTTGTATAGTCATCGTCGTGCGTGAGAGAGTCACGGTTCGTAATCCGAAACAGATTCGAATTCGAAGTTCAAACGCCCGAGATACGGGCCGACGAACCAAGGGAGTGCCTGAGAGGACAGCCCAGGCCGTGGGCCACATGGGCTGGCCGTGGTTGAGGCTGTGGGCCCCACGGCCTGGAGCAGCCTCTGCTCCCGTGTGGCCACGCGCCCCCCACGGCCAGGGGGTGACGTGGCACCACCTGGTTGGCCAAAATCCTCCTCTCTCTTCTCCTATTTCTTCCCTTCTCTCTCCATTTTGAAAATCCAAGAAGAAAAATTTCAGTTTCCCGTAATACATCCTCTCCATTTTTCCAAACTTCAAAACACCATATCTTCCTCATCCGGAGTCGGATTTGAGTGATTCAAGTTGGAGAGTGTTCATATTTGAGTCCTCTAACATCTCCAAGTGATTTGGTGGCTGTTTGATCGTGATTTCAAGTGGTTGAACACTGAATTTCGCACCAGCTGCAGAATCCGAGGTTTGAGTCTCAACTTTGGGATTTCTTGTTATTTGACCTTCCATTTGCTTGGGGTTTCTTCTTCTATATCTATGTTATTGTTTGGTAAAAGCTATTTGGAAGGATAGCTTGATTATCATTCTAATTGAAACTCAATTTGTGGACTAATGTTGACTAGATTCTATGATTCTAGGTTTTACATATGTTTGTGAGTTGTATTGTGATTAGAATGGCATCTTAGGTTGTTTGATACTTAATTGAATTAATTTTGTGTTAAAATGACTTTGAGATTTGATTTGATCCTTTGATTATTAAAATCTAGGATTTGTGTATTTGTTTGTGATTTAGAGAATATAGGTTTTGATTGATGTAAATCTCAAAACCTTGCTCTATTTTTGTCTAGTATATTGATTGATTTTAATCTCATATATCTAGCTTTTAATTGTATATTGATAGCATCTTGAATTTGTATTCATGAACATTTTGTGATTCAAGTGTTATGTGTGTGAATGAGACTTTGAGTGTATGTGTTAGGTGTTTCACATGCTTAGGTTTCTATTCATGTATTTTTGCATCTAGACTTGATTATTTGTGATTTCACATGTTTAGGTCTATTTGTGCCATAGAATGTATTGATCACATGTTCTATGTTGTATTGATTGTTTGCATCATTTGCATTCACATGATCGCACTAGGAAGTCCTTGTAAAAGGCATGAAGTCTTGGTTAGAGTGGGATGACTCGGATAGCCAAGCAAGAAGTCTTGCCTAGAGTCGGGATGACTCGGATAGGTAAGCAAGGAGTCATGGCTAGAGTCGGGAGGACTCGGATAGTCATGCATGGGAGGCTCCCTAGAGGCAAGAGTGCCTTGGATAGGGAGTTGGCTATTGTATTGGTAGGCCTAGGCGTATGGTTAGACATAGAGTCCGATAGAACGGGGTACACGGGAGGTGTATGCACTCTTGAGGAATTTCTAATCTACCATCGATGTTGGTTGTGTGTGTTGTCCAATATATGGTGGTTCCGCATCATTGAGGGATTTCATACTTTCCAATAGGGTTGGGTAGGCTTAGACTTCACTAGGTTGGGTGAGCTAAAGATTGGTCACTTTGTGAATGTTCTATGTTTACTTTCCAATAATATAGTACCCAATGGTTGTAGTTCAACCCGTGGATGTTTCCTCCTGGAGGTTTTACCACGTTAAAAAATCCCTTGTGTTAATTCTTCCTATCTCTTTCTCTTATATTTTAATTGTATATTTTATTGTCTTGATTCATAATATCCACATGTGATGTATTGTGAAGCAAGTCTTTGTATAGTGTGATTAGTGTATTCATTCTATAGATCAATTTGTATCTTTGATTCTTTTATATATTGTAATTTTTGTATAGTGACATATTGATCACTCTTGTAACACATTGAACATCTTATGAAATACAAGCTTATTTGTTGTGTTGTTTATTTACTATTTTACCTCACATAACTTGTTGATATACTTAGACGTTGCTCTTATGATTGTATTATCTCATTGTCTATGTGTGTCTTCCTTGGCTTATTGTGTTGTGTGTAAGGCTACCTTGAGGGACAAACGAATGTTTGTTCAAGGGTTTGAAAAAGGTGTAAAAACCTATTCACCCCCCTCTAGGTATGCTTTAAGCAATTTAACTTCGTTTGTGTACATTCACCATTGAGGGGGAGCATTGCATTCACATTTATTGCATGATGTTGTAGTTGTACTTAAATTCTTAGAATGCAAATGCTTGTTTTTAATTCTCACTGATTCATCTCACTTTTACTTGTATTGGAAAGTTTAGAAACTTTGCTTTCAGGGATTGATTGTTCTACAAGAGATTGAAGACTTCAAGATTATTTTTAATATCTCTTTGTAAAGTAGATAATCATTGTTGACCTGTAGTTTCTAATTTTTGTGAGGAATCAATGTGAGTGGTGGTTTTGTCACGAAATAGCCAAAGGGGGAGATTGTAAGGATTCCCATATCTTGATTGGCTTATTTCGTGGACAAACCACGTGTTAGGGATTATATAAGGGTAGCTTAAGTGATTCATTATCAAGCTCAAGACCCTTTCAAGTCCTCAAGGTTGTCAAGCACTCCAAAGGTATACTTCTAGTGCTTATTTTCTTGAAGAGATTTAGAAACACACACACACACTTTGCATTCTTATTCTTGTGTGCATTCTCTTCACATATCACTTTACACACTAGCACTTTGGTTGATATATCTTGTTGTGTGTATATGTGCTTAGTAATTCGTTTCCAATATAATTCGGAAACGTCCGCGCTTGCACTAATGAGTGATTGGTTTCGCGCGAAGATTGCCTACGGAGAATGCCCTTGGCTTCTCCTTGGTTTTCACTCTGCTGGTGATCGGCGGCCTGGCCGTCGAACGAAACCGCCGTTTAGACTGATTGATTTTTCTCTCGGGTTTGATTCGGCGGTTGGATCGGCGGTTACGAAACCGTTGAATGAAACCACCGTTGTTCCCTTGGTCTTCTCGGGTTCAATTCGGCGGTTATAATCGACGGCCTGGCTGTCGATTGAAAAAGCTGAACGATGCGTTTCAGGGGCAAACTTGTCTTTTCACATGCCAAGTTCTTGATGTCTATTACTTTCTCATTATCTGAATAAGTTCTTTGACTCCTTAGAACCCTAAACTTAAAAGAGAGATATTTGAGAGAAAATCAAATAAAAAACTCACCTTTAACCACTCAAATCAAATCCTTTTTGCATCAAATTTCATATTGCATCTTCTATGTCTATATAGAGTGCATCCATGTATGGGTTTGCATCATCACAACTTGCTTGGTAAGATTTTGATTAACTTCATCTTTTAGTATTTTTACTATCAAGCCATCTCTTTTAAATTACTTGTATGTTTTAGATCATATGCTAAATACAAGAAAAGAGAATTAATTGTGATGAATTGATTGAGTATGTTTTGTGATAGTTAATTAGGTTTTTGCTTAATCTTGATTAGCTAAGCTATTTGACATGTCATTTAGCTCTTGATATTTAGGATGATTTAATTGATTATATCATATCCTAGATAAACATCTAAGGTTCCCTAGCCTTGTTTGTTATTTGAATATTTATACATATTCACATAGTTTGCATAATCTCTTCATTGAGAATTAAGTTTTGGGGTTAAGGTTGCTTAGGCCTCAATCAATTAGAACTAAAGCCACTTTTAAAGGCCCGTGGTAGAAGTGGGGGGTTATTGACCGGAGTGTTAGACGAGGTCTACATAGGTTGTAAACTCCATTTCAATTAGTGGATTTTGAGGTTCGAGTGTGGCGCACTAAACAGCCTGTGGTTTTTCCCAGTGGTTGGGTTTCCACGTATATATCAAGTGTTATTTAATCCCGCATCTTATTACACTTGTTTGTTTTTGACTAGTAGGGACATTGTCATAAAATTGACTTGCTTGCGAAAATTGGATAATAATAGTTAAAATCTATTCACCTCCCCTCTAGATTAATATTTAGAACACACCGAGTGTTTATTTGTGAACTTTCAATATGTATAGCATATCTCAAATATATATATATATATATATATATTCTGAGAAGATTAAGGCTACAAAATCTAAAACATCTAAAAAATAAAGAAGAGACACGTGTATTGATCTAAACCAACTCTTTTGTATTTTAAAACGAATAATTATATTAGTGTGTAAATATATGGGGTGAATTCATAAAGAGACAAAAAATTTATTGGTTTATTGTTTTTAGCCACGAATTTATATTTTATTGTTTTTATCACTTTTGACCACTTTTGGACAAAATTACCCCTAAATTTTACTTCACCTAATATGTAACTTAGTTACATGCCATTTGATTCCAAGTTACATGCGAGTTGATTTTTCAAGTTATATTATTTAAGTTTTAAATTATATGCCAATTGACTTTCAACTTACATGTTAATGATTTTCAAGTTATATGTCAGTTGATTTTCAAATTTTTGGGTGGGTGAAGTAAAGACAAAATGGAGGGCAATCTGATCTGTTTAAGGCTAAAGGTTATAAGTATAAAATATAAATTAATGACTAAAAACAATAAACCAATAATTTTTTTGGTTATTTCTTGCAATTTCCTCTCTCTCTCTCTCTCTCTCTCTATATATATATATATATATATATATATATATACAAATATATGGAATTGGATTGAATTAGATGGAATTGCATGGAATGACCATTAATGTCACACTTTTCGCTAAAAATTACCATTTTGAAACTAATTCCCAATCTAGTGGCCATTTTGATAGTGTGTCATCAAATTGATAGTCACCAAGGTAATTATTCCTTTTTTTAATATGATATGAAATCTCTACGCATGCTGCACTTGGGCTTTTTTGGTGATCGTTATAAATGCAACGCTGTGCTATTTTGTTTATCTTAAAATATTTGTATATATATATATATATATATATATATATATATGTTATAAAAATAGTGGCTTCCACCATACACTTAAAAATCCCATTTGGTGGACAAATGTCGCTATTGTATGGGTTTCTAATTTCCACCACATAAATCACTCACACATAAACTCATCACACACGTGGAAGAAGCAATCACTCTATCTTAGTGCCTAAGTCTTTAATGTGAAATTACAATAAGCCCCCCTTTGATTATTTGCCTATATATATGGCATTCTATCGTAATAGTTTGGTTGGTTGAAACAGATAACTAAATATCAATAAAAGCATAGCTCTCTCTCTCTCACGTCTCTCTCTCATGTGTCTCTCTCTTCTCTCATCTCTTGTTATATTTCTTTATTTATTATTCAATTCTTTTATAACACGTTATCAGCACGATCGTATGTAAATAAAAAGTATCTCTAGGTGAGTGATTTACTTACGGCTCGATATTCGTGTGTAAGTAAAAATGATCCCTGATGGGTGATTTACTTACATCTCAATATTCTGAATCTATTTATAGTTCCGTATACAAGATGGCTTATGCCGTCAATGGATCCTTTATATATAGTTATGAATTTATTTATATTGTTTAAATATTTGTATTTATTTTTACGCAATATATGAGACTGGCTTATGCTGTGTCCTAGGACTGGCTTATGCTGTGTCTCCAGATAAACTGTTTTAATATTCAGTATTTATTTTTATGCAATGTATGAGACTAGCTTATGCTGTGTCTCGGGACTGGCTTTATGCTGTGTCCTAGGACTGGCTTTATGTTGTGTCTCCAGATAAACTGTTTAAATATTCAGTATTTATTTTTTATGCAATATGAGACTGGTATGTTGTGTCGGGACTGGCTTATGCTGTGTCTCGGGACTGGCTTTATGCTGTGTCTCCAGATAAATTGTTTAAATATTTAGCATTTATTTTTATGCAATATAAGAGATTGGCTAGACCACTAACCAGAACTTAAAGTTTCTGGAATTATGATATTTAAGTCGGCATGGTTTTGAAAACCTATGAGAACCTAGAGTTCTAAATCCATGTTATATACAAGAATTCCATAATTTATTATTTGGAACCTGGGTTTCAAATCCATTCAGAATCTGAAGTTTTCTGAATTTTATATATGAACTTACAGTTCGTGGTCGAACCGAGAGTTGAAAAATTAATATGATCTATGATTTTATTTTATCTCATATATATGAAGTGATATGTTTACATATCACTCATTTGAGAAAAAAGGATTTACACGTCCAACAGGATGTTGTGAGTATCGCAAAAGAATTTAAGATCCTAACGTATAATGAAACTAGAAATAATATTTTATCCATTTTATTCATATTTGATGCTCATAAGGAGCATATTCAAAGAAGGATCTACACATCCAACAGGATGTTGTGAGTATCGTAAAAAGGTTTTAAGATCCTAATGTCATGTATAAAAATTGGAAATATTTTACTAGAAAAGAGAAGAAAAAGGAGGTGTGTGCAGAAATTGTGTGAAGAACATCACTACACAATCTTGATCAAACTTTGATATCTCCCTGTCTAAGATCGGATCGAGCTGAAATTTAGTCAGCACGTTCTACTATTGTAGTTCTTGATTATGTCGGTGGGATTATCAATCGAATTCCCTGTGGTGATTTCTGCAGTTCCGAACAGGGTTGGGCAGAAAACAAGGGAGAAAATTCCGGTATTGTGTAGATTTCATCGAAGAGTGATATCTTTTTGATTTGTGGTCCGATCGGGTTGAAATTTTGTCAGAACATTCTTCACTCGTGTTTCTACAATCTATCGGTTATATTGTTGATCAAAATTTTTGCAGAGAGATATACACCTCGAACTAAGCATCCAAGTTTGTACTATTCTCTCTATTATTTCATATTGATATTCATATTTGTATTAATGGTGTTAGTATATATATTTGTTGCAAAATTAAAAGCATGGATTCAAGCCATGATTTCTATATGGTTGGGATAATTAAATTTATCCATGCAATGATGATAGTGCAACGAATCAAACAATTCTACTAAATTATTATCATTTCAGATGAGATAAAATGACATTATAAATAATGTCCATAAAATTTCCAAAAGGGAAAATATATGCCTTGCCGCTAGTGCAACGACTCATACGTTTCTGCGGAGTCAGAAATATTTAACGAATTTAACTTTGTTGAGAGCAAATGTTATTTATGTATCAAGTTCAATGGATCTGATAGAAAGCTCTGGAAGAGCCACTATATTGTTATCAAACAATACTAAATTATGTGTCAATGATATGATATTATTCAAGCAGACCATAAAGAAATATGTTTAGTTCAAAAGCGTATAAGTTTAATACTGAATCAGATCCAACGGATCTGAATAAAGGCTCTAGAAAAGTCACAATCTTATTACTAGATGATATTAAATTGTGTATCAGTGATACTTTATATCATTCAAGCAGAACATAAAGAAATCTGCTTAGATCAAAGACATATAACTTTATTAATGTCATTTGAGACCATGAATAATAAGAATGTTGAATATATGTGCGTGATTCAGGCCAGAAGCTGATTATAGAAAAGCTGTGTGATTTATTATCTGGATTATATCACTGATCAAAAAGGGGTTGCATGTGAATATATTCATTCACCAAATAAACCATCTTATTCTAAAGTTGGTTTTGAATCCCCATCATTCAAGAGGGTATATGTGGATATATTCATCCACCAAATGAATCATTCCATTATTTTATGGTTCTAATTGATGCATCTACGAGATCATCACATGTTCATATATTATCAAATCACTCCAATTGAGATCGATGTTCAACATCCAGTTTTCGCATGTACTCATAATCAGAATGGATCAGCGGAATCACTTATCAAACGTTTCCAGGTAATTATGAGAACTTTATTATTTCGATTCAATTACCAATTTTATATGGGACGTTCTATATTACATGTTGATACATTCATCTATGATCATTACTTATCATTATTTACCATTACAACTTGTAATTGGTCATTGACTTGCTCACGTTTTTAAGATATTTGATTGTGTAGTATATCTCCTTATTATATATTTGGCATGATCTAAGATAAGAATTCTATATCATTATGAGATTAATATTGATTTTGATTAATCTTCTATTAGATCATTTAAACTTTTGAGAGTTTATATTTTTACGCACAATCTGTGTATTATTATATTGATTAATTTCCAAATGGAAAGTTTCTCCAGAAAGAGTAAATGAAAAGTTACTCTTATATAAAATAAGATACCAGTTCGGTTCTCTATATATAAATGTGTCTCATTTCAATCTTTGTATCACTAAAATACGAAAGATAATTGATCATCATATGATTATTAATCTGTTACCTGATATATTAAAGGTAACACGATTTTATAAGTTGTCATCTTATAAACCCCGGCCGGGTGATTGTTCTTAAAGAATGATCAAAGTAAATGACAACAAATAAATCATCTGATGCATATCATAAGCTTATGAACATTTTTAAAAGGTATTATTATCAGGATCCAAAAGTAAACAAAACTCGAGTTATAAATAAATCCACTTTCTCTAAATCAACTCTATAAGAGTCTGATATATCTAAAGAGACATGAGTATATGAAATGACTAAATCCATTGAAATGGAAGAAATCTCAACAGAGATACAAGTACATTGCAATTGTGAAAATTTCTATACAAGTC
This sequence comes from Acer saccharum, assembly GCA_030490815.1. Lineage (NCBI taxonomy): Eukaryota > Viridiplantae > Streptophyta > Magnoliopsida > Sapindales > Sapindaceae > Acer > Acer saccharum. The sequence continues at coordinate 3,181,976 of CM059875.1, read as the reverse complement.
TATGAAATGACTAAATCCATTGAAATGGAAAGAAATCTCAACAGAGATACAACTATATTGAAATTAAGAAAATTTCTATAAAGTCATATAGTGACTAAATCCATTGAAATGGAAGAAATCTCAAAGAGATTCAAGTATATTGAAATTGAGAAAATTTCTATAAATCATATAAGAGAAATGTGGAATCATAAAGAAACAATCATTGATAATATTTTATATACAGTAGCGCTACTGAAATTATAAATGATAATTATATTCATAATATCAATGATTGTATACAAAATGCATGATTGGCCTAAGTAAAAAGAAGCAATTCAAGAAGAATTGACTTCATATGCCAAATATAAATTATTTAGACTAATAGTACTCTAGACACCTGGAGATGTCAAATTAGTTGGATATTAATGGGTCTTTATACGGAAACATAATGAGAAAAACGAGATCGTAAGATATGGGGCACGACTCGTAATACTAGGTTTCTTATAGAAACTTGGTTTAATAGTGACAGATACAATTACGTTTCAAAATTTTGATAAATTTGGTTGCCTTTACAAGGCTTGAAATACGTCCTTTAGACGTAGTAATCATTTATCTATATGATTCACTCAATGCAGATATTTATAATCCTGGAAAGATTTAAAATGCTAAAACATATAAATCGAGATCTCGTAATCTGTATTTGATGAATATATAAAAATCCTTATATGGATTAAAATAATCTGGACGGATGTGATATAACCATCTCAGTGAATATCTGATAAAATAAAGGTATAATAATTATATTATATACCCAAGTGTCTTCGCAAAGAAATCAGAATCCGAATTTACTATATTCACAACATATGTTGTTAATATGAATTTAATTGGAGCTCCTGGAGAGCTCTTGAAAACTCCTGAATTTTTATAAATGAGTTTAAAAAAGAAGACGTGGGAAAGAAAATATTGTCTCGACCTGAAGGTCGAACATAAATCAAATGGAATGTTTGTCCATCAATCAGAATATGTTGAAAAGATTCTGAAAAGGATTCCATATGGATATTACTTCATAAAGCAAGTCTTTGCTTATACTTCCTCCAATCATTTATGATACTATTGAAGTTCAGCAATCTAGAAGATTGCTTCACAAGAATTTTTATCAGGGGGAGCGTCCCATCAAGGGGAGCATATCAAATGAAGTTTATTAATCATATTGGGGTATAAGTGCATTGTACTCTTTTTCCTTTAATCGGGCTTTGGTCCCATTGCGTTTTTCTGATAAAGGTTTTAATGAGACAATTCCTTAAGCACACCCAAAATCTTTTGATTCATAAAAGATCATCATGAATATTACATTAATCCAGTAGATCATTGTATATTGTTATCTTGATCAAAATATCATTGTAACTATTACTTTGATCTTGCTAATCATCATATATATGTTACCTTGATCCAAAAGATCATCATAAATATTACTTTGATCCGACAGATCAATGAATATCATTGCTCGGGTTTTTATCCCACTAGGTTTTCCTAGCAAAGTATAAATGTGAGAAATGTTTTGAAGAAAACATTAACTATGAATATATTTGCATTGTAATGGTTTTCCCTTCGATCAGGTTTTGTCCCACTGGGTTTTCCTGACAAGGTTTTAATGAGACAATCAGGGGGAGCAAAGTTCAGAACGGACATATGTGCACTAATATTTTTCCCTTCGTTCAGGTTTTATCCCACTGGGTTTTCCTGACAAGGTTTTTAACGAGATAGTTTTGAGAATGTCCAACTCCACAAGATCTAGAATATCATTGTATGTATTTTAATAAGGTTTTGTCCTATTGGGTTTTCCTTAGTAAATTAAAAATATAAATGGTGGAATCCAAGGGGAGTGTTAAAAATAGTGGCTTCCACCATACACTTAAAAATCCCATTTGGTGGACAAATGTCACTATTGTATGGGTTTCTAATTTCCACCACATAAATCACTCACACATAAACTCATCACACACGTGGAAGAAGCAATCACTCTAGCTTAGTGCCTAAGTCTTTAATGTGAAATTACAATAAGCCCCCCTTTGATTATTTGCCTATATATATGGCATTCTATTGTAATAGTTTGGTTGGTTGAAACAGATAACTAAATATCAATAAAAGCATAGCTCTCTCTCTCTCTCGTCTCTCTCTCATGTGTCTCTCTCTTCTCTCATCTCTTGTTATATTTCTTTATTTTTATTCAATTCATTTACAACATATATATATATATATATATATGATGGCCTCTACCATCTTACTATCTTAGCTAGTCTCAAGGTCCACAAAATATTAAAGGATTAGATGTTGACTTTTGAAAAAAATATCATCCTCCACCATATTTTCGTTCATATACCACGTATAATCCACCAATTTCAAACCTATAATTTTTATATTATTTATATTTTTAATTTATATCGATTGGGTTAGAAGTATGCCATGATATGATGAAATCAACCACTACAACACAACCCAAAATGTAATTCTAATTAGAAGGGAGAAATCTTCACACGCTTCGCTAATACAAATGTAGGACTCAAATCCCAAAAAGAGAAGTACACAACTATTTTGCTAATAGTGGATGTGCAAAAGCTACAACTTGGTGGCATTTGACTACGTAAATAGCCATTCACAATTGTAAATAGTGGGCTCATGGCATCATTGTATAGTATTCTGTCAATTTTTATTTTATGTTTTGGAAGGAAATTTTAATTTTCTGTCAATTTCGATATTAATGATATCACAGTTGTGGATTTCAATAAAATTAGTATGATATTAAATTATGCTATAAGCCTATAATTATCTTCAAGGCTTACATCCATTTCCGTTGAGTGGTCTACGCTTTTCATATACGTGATGGGTGTAGTGGCCAAAAAGGGCCCTGGGCCCAAACTTGAAGCCCATGAAAAATCCAGTAAGTAATTCGGGTCAAGCCCAAGTGCTACGAGTCGACCCAAGAACCTGGTGGTTGAGATAACAATCATTTGACCAAGTCTGGTTTCAGTTGTCATCCGATAACAACCGAAAAGGGTTTGATTTGAACTCAAGATAGAGTATCCCTTCAAATCCGACACAATCGATCAAACTTGATCCTCCATGAAACCGCCTCTGAGAGCCTATAAATATAAGCTCTTCTTTACAGAGAAGGGATTCTGATTCTCGATCAATCAAGCTAATTTGCGTGCCAAAACGTTGTTGAAATATTTTTTGATCATTGGAAATCCTTCATCTAACCCAGATAACATAACCATCTGCAAAACAACATGACCTTGGAATCTTATTGTCTCTAATTTATATCTACGCTCAGCCTAAGCAACATAATGCTAAAATTCTAGGCCCCACCATTCTTCTTTTTGTTGCTCTTTCATTTCTCTTGTAGGTTTTTAGAGTAGTCGACAAATCTCGATCAACAAAGGCCCTATGTATAAGTTGCAAGAGCCCAGTTTACAACAATTGTAGATCAACCCTCTACAGTTTGGCGCCCACTAGGGATGGGTACAAAAACCGAAACCGAATTGAACCGAACTGAAAAAGGGTGTTTGGTTCGGTTCATAGCTTCTATTCGGTTCAAACCGATTTGATTTGAAATTTGAAAACCGAATTGAATTTGGTTCGGTTTCGGTTTTGAACATATAAAACCGAACTGAACCGAATAAACCAAAATGTCTTAATAAATTATTTTGTAAGGTTCAATTTTATTAAGGACCGTTAGTTGATGATGTTTTATTTGGGACTACGTGTCCGTTTGGAAGAGCTTGTACTGGCTAAAAGAGATTTTTTAATTAAAAAAACTTTTTTCAATTTTTTGTATCGTTTGGTTGTCACCCAGTAGTGTTTTTAGATGATTAAAAAAGCTGTTTTATATTTACTTGGAGAATCCCAAATTTAAAGTTTTTCCAAGTAGATCTTTTGAAGTTTTTTTAATAACACTAAAATCTCCAATATAACCCTATAATTTAATATTTGCTAGAGTATTTTGGTAATTTTATCATTAAAAAAGCTCTCTTTTAATTGACAACCAAACGACCAATGACTTTTATTTAAAAGCTCTACCTCTAAAAGATCTACTTCTAAAAGATCTACTGCAAGAAATCTATTTGAGAAGCTCTCCCAAACGTACTCTACATTATGTACTACATTTTTTGACTTCTATTTTATACAAGTTATGAAGAATTTATATTTTGATCGAGTATTTAGACTAAATGTGATTGAAATTTTAGATTTTGATTGAAAATTGGGTTGTATTTTGTTTAAATTATTTTTTACATATTATTTTTTCTTTAAAAAGTTTAAGCCTAAATGCCAAAAAAGCAACTTCAAGGCCCAAAAAATTAAAAAACATATAAAAAACCTTCAAAGCTTAATAGGCCCAAAACCGAATTGAACCGAGATAAAGGTGTTCGGTTCATTTCGATTTTCAGGTTCAAAACGGTTCAAACGGATTCACATTTTCAAAAACTGAATATATATCGGTTCAATGGTTTTGATCAAAACCGAACAGAACCGATCCATATATGCCCACCCCTAGCGCCCACTGTGGGGCCCTTTGCAACTTTATTACGAGCCAATCGAATTGAGACAACAACTCTCTCGAGATGTTAGGAGACGAAATCCACCAACTTTCGAGGAGTAGATCGCCGCACTGATTACTCAAATGACCGCAAATGCTGAGAAGCTACGAGAGCTCGAAGCCAAAAACGTCATGGTCCGAACCTGTAACGCAGAATTACGGGCCATAGTTGAGGGTATGCCCAACAACGTACCTCCCACACCTTGATCCAAGCGAATGACGCCATGCAGAACGATGGTGGGGCAGCCCCGATTGCATGGACCAAATTTGCAACCAGAAAGAGACGTCGCTGGCGAAGGGACTTCACCAAGGAAGAATTCCCGGAGTACAACCTAAGATTGTATAGCTTTTGATTGTTCTTCTATCCTTTGCCTCGACGGCAAAACAAGATATATAGCTTAGGGTAACACTAATACTAGACCATCCATGTAATTATAATCAATGATGATATATAGAATAGAAATAGACTTCTATCTTGCAGTTACGTGTTAGGTTCTGGTGGTTGGATAGAGATGTGAAAAATAGTAACCTAACCCATTAAAGATTAAATAATCTTTGAAACTAAACAAGATAATATATATATATAATATATATATATCAATCTCTCTCTCATTGTGTGTGTCTCCTACAAAAATTATCCATAAAAATGTTGGATATGGCTTGAATATTCCAATGGTACCAAACACGATTTACCAATGCGAAGACTTCCTAGACGTGAGAGCGTTTGGGAGTATGAGGTTATGTTTGAGGGAGGCTTGAAAGACGAGATGAACTGAAGAAACGGAGAACAGCCAAAACCGCTGCCAAGCCCTGTGGCTTTGGCAGCGGTAACGGCAGCGGTAGGACACCGCTGCCAATTGTTTGGCAGCGCTACGACAGCGGTCCAATTCCAGTTTGTACCGCTGCGTGACCGCTGTGGTCATGGCAGCGGTACCGGCAGCGGTCCACGAGATGAGATGCATAGTGATCACAGTTTTCTGAGTGCTCAAGTTCAACACGGTTTAGGAAGCGGGTGGCCAACTGCAACTTGAATCGTAGTTAATCACAAGCATGCGTTGAATCAGGAATATTCATGGAAGAGGAAATATGTTGCTTCTTGAAGTTCTAATAGGAAAAGGATTTCTCCATGAAAGAAGACTTGTCTTAAATAGGAAATAGTATTTATGTGGAACAAGTATTTTGTATGACTAGGAGATAGTTTTCCTTGTTAGTTTAAACTCCCTGTAATACATATAAATAGACCCTAATAACTAGGTTATTGGTGTGTGAAAAAACACCTGAGAGTGGTGGGCAAAAAGAGCAAATACTAGAGAGATCTCAAAGTGAGCATTGGGTGTAATTGGGTTTGGGGTATTATTTAGAGAGAGAACCTAAGTGTGTGGTTGTAACAATTTACTACATATTGGAACTTTCTCTTGTCGTCCTGACAGCCGTGGTTTTTTCCCTGATTTGGGTTTCCACGTAAATTCTTGTGTTGTGTGTTTGGATTTAAATTTCTCTTCATCTTATCTTTTCTTTGTTATTGTGCTTGTTTGTGTTCTATCCGGCAACGCTTCCGCGACCTAAAATTCTCTAACAAAAAATGGATCAAACTCCATCTGTTGTTATTGAGAGCACAAGAAGAATCTTAAGAAAATCAATCCACACCTTCCTGAAATATTTTGAGTACTTGTCCAGAACCCCAGCTCTGCTTCTGCTTCCTTTCTCTGCAGAAGCACTTTTGACCTCATCATCTTCCTCTTCACTACATGTTTTCAATTTCTTTCACATGCCATGTTTGTGTACCTTTTGAGTCTTCTTTTTACACTATCTTCTTTTCTGATAGCAAAAACTTCCATAATTCAAGCTCTTAAAAATCACCATAAACCATCACTAATTTTTAGGCCTCACCTCTCCAGTAGTTTGGTCCTCGTCACTACCATTAACATGTTTTGCTTCTTTATTTTCATCTTTGCTTTGAATTTTCTGAGATCGTCATCTGATCTGTTTCTGATTCTGGCTAGAATTGTTGTTTGTGCTTTTTGGGCCAATAATATGCTTGTGATTAGCAAGTTGGCCTTGGTGGGGCTGGAATGGAGGATTGTAAATGGTTTGAAGCAATCTACAAGGTTTGTCTACTAAGAAAGGGAAATCATTCAATGGCTTTATTGGTAGCTCTTCCTACAAATTTGGGTTTTGCTGCCATTGATGGACTGTTTCGATTCCGGGTTTTACAGGTTTACCATCTCTTGGAAGATTGAGTGCTACACTTGCTTTGGAGGGTGTGTTGATTGCTTATCTATATTCCCTCCTTATTGTTCTTGACACAATTGCTTGTTGCTTGTTTTACAAGAATTGTTATGATATTGAGAATATTGTCCAAGAAAAACCTGAGAGCCTGGAAGTGCTTCCATTAATTGGTTTTGAAGATATATTATTAGAAAGGCCATCTTTCAATTGTACACACACAATGGAAAATAGACTAATTCTGCAGAAGCACTTCTAGCTGCCAGAACATGACACAAACCAGGCAGTTAAATTAGAGTTTCAAAGTTTCAAAGTTTCAAATTTGATAAATAAGATTAGCTAGATCAAATAAAGATTAATAAGCAGCTTGTTATAGATTATAATTGAGAACTTTAAATTAGTTACCAAACGCAAGGGCAACACAAAAACTAGCAATGGCTTAAAATTGTCTTCGAAACTTGTAGCAATGAAAATATGAATTTAGCTACTTTAAACGATCTGAATAGTTACAAGGGTTGTTATAAGAGTGGTGTATATTTCAAACTTTTGATTTTTGTGGACCGTCTAATAGAATCTAATGACCAGTAACCACCCTTGTAAGTTGTAACTATATAGAATCCATATGTAATGTAAGATGTACTATACATAAAAACATAGCACAGAAAGGGTGTTTTATAATGGTGCCGATATTGACCCTCATAAATAGGATAAGTGTTACGATATCTACTCTGCCATCCTAAATAGTTATCACTCCTACATTCTAGCATATATGTTATCACCAATAGGGTTCCAAGGGTTCCCTTTGTTTTATTAAATAGCCTAGTATTGTAACACAGTTAAAATTAGTTTTTCAGAAATACAAAACTCACATGGTATCAGAGCTATACACTTTCTAACGAAAACCTAATTTTCTTTTCCTCTCTTCCGCTACTTCTCATGGCCACCACCGCCGCTTCTTTCGTCTACCTCCGCAGCCTCCTCTGCCTATCCGACGTCTTCCTCACCTGTCTTTTCCCTCTGCGTCTTCTCCATCTGGTCCATCTGGTCCGACAGTTGCAAACTTCCTCAAACTTACGGAGTCCAACTATTGCTCGCTCGCGCACTGAGTCTGAATATCGATCTTTGGCTCATGCATGTGCAGAAACTGTGTGGATTAGTTATCTTTCTTCATGAACTTGGCTATCCTGTTTCTTTTCCCACTTTGCTCTATTGTGACAACATCAGTGCCACCTATCTTGCTGCGAACCCGGTTCATCATGCTCGCACTCGTCACATAGAATTGGACTATCACTTCGTCCGTGAAAAAGTGGCTCTCGGCAGCCATCGTGTTTCGTTTGTTCCCTCTGATGATCAGCTTGTTGACCTTCTCACCAAGGGTCTCCACAAACGTCGCCACACTCAGCTGTCAAGCAAACTGTTTGTCCACGGCCGTCCAGTTTGAGGGGGGGTGTTACGATATCTACTCTGCCATCCTAAATAGTTATCACTCTTACATTCTAGCATATATTGTTATCACCAATAGGGTTCCAAGGGTTCCCTTTGTTTTATATAAATAGCCTAGTATTGTAACACAGTTAAAATTAGTTTTTCAGAAATACAAAACTCACAATAAGTACACCCAGATTTTAATAAAAAATTTAATTACGAAAATATCCCAATAGGAATTTACCAAAAAGAACAAATTAATTTAATTAAAATTAAACCAAATACTATGTACACCTATTAATAACACCCGTATTTTCAACTATATGGGTGTAATTAATGGATGTACATATTATTTTGATATTGTTTGTTTATTACACAATGCTGATGCTTTACATGAGCAGGGTTTGCAACAGTCAGGCAAAGAAGCTGCTCTTCCCAATAGAGAGACTGCTCTTCCTGTTCAGAAGACTAGAGTGACTAAACAAGCAATTCCTCCTCCAAGTATGGCTGATTTATAATTTGATTTTAGTTTTGCAGTGGGTAAAAAAGTTAATATTGAAATGATACTTTGTGATGAAGTCTTAAGATTACACTACTGTAAAAAGTAGCAAACCGAATTTGAATGCTGCAAGAGGCAAATTAAACACAATTTTGAAATGATATGTAGATAAATGAATTATTTTGGTGGGGAATCTAGTAGGACTTGAACGATCTGTCTCATTTTTCCCTTCGTGCTTAGATACCACTTCTCTGTTTTTTTGCTGTCAAATATTTTGCTTCTTGATGGGAATATGGGATATGATCGTTCACTAATTGTGCAATTACTGCATGCTAACTGTATTATGTGCTGAGAACTCTTTTACTTATTCAGAATCATAGTTTTATAATAAAATTCGATGACCAAGAGTCCAACTAGGGCATATTTTGTTACTCTAATATTCATTTTCTATTGGTTTCCTTTGGAATTAGTATTTAGTGTCTGTCGTGTGGTATGTGAATCACATCTTCAGTTTTCACTCTGCATTTTTTTATAAAAATTCACTTGTGGTAATAGGCCTTCCCATTTGGATGAAGTTGAATCCTATGACAATTCAGTCTTAAGAGAAAAAAAAAAAACAAAGAGTAAAACAATGGGAGGCTAATTAAGGTTTTCTGGGAGTTCTAGTGGCTTGTGCTATTCATGTATTTGAAGTTGGAAGTGTCGAAATTTAAGAATTTAAGAATTTAAGAATTCTCCCTACTGTTTTTTTTTTGAGCCTGAAGAACTTTAAGAATTTATTATTGGGTGTGTTAATAACTGAAGAGGGTTTATAAATAAATTGTATTCAAATGAAAACATTCATTTAAATAAGGGTACTATTGGTATTAAGATGAGTGTTTATAGTAAAGTTTTAATTTTAAATTTAAACATGGGTGTACTTATAAATATGAGTGTGCTTATCATATTTATGGGTGTCAATATCCGTACCCTTTTGTAATATGTATTGAATTGAAAGCAAATTTTCTCTAGTGGACACACAAATATGAGCATACTTATAGCACAAGTGCCACCTCGTCATTTTTTGAATTATCAATCATATCTGGTTGTATGCACATGGCAAAAAATGATGAGATGACACTTGTGTTATAAGTATGCTCATATTTGTGTGCCCACTAGAAAAAAACTGGAATTGAAAGTGTGGAAGTGTTTGATGATTCAATTAGCCAAGCAAGGATTTGATCTATCTCTCTTTTGTACAAAGTCAAGATACATGGGTTGTTGGTTCTTGTCCTGAATTAATGGGAAGGTAAAAGAATTTGAATGTGGGTCTTCTTGCATTGATGATCTATTCATTCCTAAACACTAGCAGAGGGCAAGTCACCTTCACTTAATTTGGCCGGATTCAACATTATGTGCGATTCTAATCTTCGAAAGGGTTGATTTAAGGTATTATTATTCTTAATGACACCTAATGGGTAAAGAATTCGCCAAGACTGTCGAGATCAAGTACTACATAGTGTGACCCAATCTACTCCCACAATCGGGAGACATTTACTCCCCATAGATGATGATAAATGCGTACGGTGGGACTTGAACCCCACACAATGTAAAGGGATCGGTGAGTAAAATTCCTGAGACGAAGAGAGTCCCTTCTAATTGTTGAAAATGAACATAATGGTGAATCATCTGTGCGGTGGATTGATCATGGAAAGTAGGGGTACTGGGCGCGAGTCGGTTCGATTCGGTTTTCAGCCGAAACCTTCATACTCACTTATACTCGGTTTTCAGTTTTTTCGAATTGGATGACTTGTCGAGATAGGGTGACCGACTGACTTTAACCT